>JAOXNR010027435.1:0-23762 GCA_028571225.1 Parsonsia alboflavescens | reverse complement strand
GGGTATAGGATGAAATTGGGTCAACCCATTTGGGTAGAAATGAAATGTTTATAGAAAGTGAGTAAAATTGAAATTGGGTGAATCAATTTGGATATATTTGGAAATTAATTGGATGTAATTGCAACGGTGTTTATGCAATTCATCTCCCAGGAATTCAAAAATACGACTTTGATAGTTTAAACTATTAGCAAAGTCTATAAACTGTCAGAATCTTATTCAGTATCTCTCTACCATCAAACTCCTAGATTGTAGAGTATATAAGAAAAGAGAAGAAGAGTTGGAAATTTTATGAATGAATGAATATTAAATAAAGACTCCAAAAGAACTCTCCTATTTTTAGGAAAGCAAGGATAAGGGGTTATTAATTCTTAGGATAATATTTTATTCATTTCACATTCACCAATGAATTGTTTCATGTTCCTAGTTCACGTACCAAGGAAAAACTCTATCCGAATTATTAGATCAAGTTGACCTTTCATATTTTGTCATTATCATATGATAAATAATTATATAAGTTGTCCCATTTACATTGAACCAATTCTAACAATCCCCCACATGAATGGAAATTGATAAACCTAAGGAGACTTTAGAATACTTAGAGAGACATGAAATGGAGGATTACTACAACGGAAGAGGTAGCTATTAACTTTGAACCTTCCCTAGTGACATGCTATCTGATTTACTCGACTAATTAATAAACTTGATGTCTTGAATTATTTAGCCATTTGTGTAAACCTAGACAATAGTACTCACATAGTTTTCTTCCTAGAAATTCCTATTGTACTCACTGTTGTGTTCATGTTGGCCTTGAATAATTCCTGATTCATGAGTGGTTTAGAGAATTCAACCTTAAAAATTCTCATAGAAACAGCCACATTTCTCACTCACAAGGTGATCTCTCATACCAATTATGAGAATCAATAGAAGCTAAACAACTCAACCGTAACTCTCTTAAACCAAAACTCATTTCATTATAGGGATAAGTGGAATTAAGTGCACTGGGAGAGTGCAGTATGACTTACTTGTCCCTTTGAACTTTGCTCTCGGGATCTCCAGTCAACTTGGTAGGGTTACCATCATAACACTCCTTTTCTCTTAAAGGCTTTAAGCTCGTCCCCCACGATAAATTATACACAAGCTCTCTAGATGAACCTTTTGTAAGCGGATGCACAATGTTCTCCTTTGACTTAACATAGTCACTAAAAATCACTCTGTTAAAGAGCAAGTGTTTGATGGAATTATGTCTGTGATGAATATGTCTAAACTTCCCATTATATATATTATTCTGTGCCCTTCCAATTGCTGATTGGCTACCACAATGGATACAAATAGATTTAATTGGTTTTGGCCAATGTGGAATATTTTCAACAAAATTCTGCAGCCATTTAGCTTTCTCTCCAATTTTATCAAGAGCTATAAACTCTAATTCCATCATAGATTTTGTGATACAAGTTTGTTTAGAGGATTTCCAAGACACAGCTGCTCCACCAAGAGTAAATAGATATCCACCTGTGGACTTTGAGTCCTTAGTGTCAAATATCTAATTTGTATCACTACACCCTTCTAATACGGAAGGATACCCAGGATAGTGAAGCTTGTAATCAAGAGTGTATCTCAAATATTTGAGTACAATGCAAATAGCTTTCCAATGTTCTTCTCCAGGATTGTGTGTAAACCAACTTAATTTGCTCACCGCGTACGCTATATTAAGCCTTGTACAATTCATAAGATACATTAAGCTCCCTATAATGCGAAAATATTCTAATTGATGAATACCCTTACCTTTATTTTTGGAAAGATGTACACTTATAACTATTGATATTTTAACCAGACCATTGTCATCTTCGAAAATTTTGTCAAGAATTTTCTCAACATAGTGAGATTGGGACAACACCATAGCATTAGATATCCTAGAAATTTTAATTCCTAGAATGATATCTGCACCACCCAAGTCTTTCATGTCAAACCATTTAGTTAACATACCTTTTGTAGACTTGATCGTGTACACATCAATTCCAAAAATTAATAAATCGTCTACGTATAGACATATAATGGCATGACTTTTATCAATTGTCTTTACATAGACACATTTATCAACCTCGTTGATTTTATAATCATTTTACAACATCACATTGCCAAATTTTTCATTCCATTATTTAGGAGTTTGTTTCAAACCATATAAGGATTTGACAAATTTAAACACCTTATCTTCTTTCCCATTAACAAAACCCTCTAGCTACTACATATAGATCTCCTCATCAAGTTCACCATTAAAGAAAGCCGTTTTACATCCATCTGATATATCTCAAACCTATTAATAATAGCAATAGCTATCAACATACGAATGGAAGTAATCCTTGATACAGGAGAATAGTATTAAAGTAATCCACACCTTCTTGTGGCTTATATCCGTTAACAACAAGTCTAGCCTTATATTTGTCAATAGTTCCATCAGCTTTCATCCGCTTTTTGAAGATCCATTTGCATCCTAATGGTTTACTCCCTTGAGGAAGATCCACTAGTTCCCATGTATGATTTTGCATTATGAAATCAATTTCACTATTGGCTACCTTTTTCCGATAAGGAGCTTCTAGACAAGACATGACCTCATAAAATCTTCAAAGTTCATTCTCAATCAAATAAGTAAAAAAGTCAGGACCATAAGATTTCACAATCTTTGTCCTTTTATTCCTTCTTAGTTCAAACTCATTATCACTCACTTGATAATCATTATTTGAGTTTGATTCAAGAGTCCTTTTATGAGAACAATCTTTATTTGTTTCCTTATACGGAAATATATTTTCAAAAATCGTAGCATTCCTTGATTCCATAATTGTGTTTATATGGATATACTCAATATTTGATGTGTGCACAATGAACCGATAAGCACTACTATTTTGAGTATATCCAATAAACAAACAATCCATTATTCTAGGTCCTACTTTGACCTTTTTCGGATCAGGGATTACCACTTTAGTCAGGCACCCCCACATTTTGAGATAATTGAAAAAAGGTCTTCTTCTTTTCTATAACTCATATGGTATCTTATCCATTTTTTTTATGAAGAACTCTATTTAGAATGTAATTGGAGGATAGAATAGTCTCCTCCCACAAGTTTTGTGGTGGTTCGGAATTGATTAACATGGCATTCATCATTTCTTTTAGAGTTTTATTTTTCTTCTTTGCACTGTCATTTTGTTGAAGAGAATAAGGAGCAATGATTTGATGAATAATTCCTTTTTGTGAATAGAATTCAACAAAGGAGCTATATATTCCCCTACTCTATCAGTTCTTATTACCTTTATCAATTTCCCAAGTTGAATTTCAACTTCATTCTTGTAATGTTTGAACATTTCAAGAGTTTCATCCTTGCTTTTGCTCAAATATGTATAGCAATACCTAGTAGAATCATCGATAAAGGTAATATAATATCGTTTTCCACCACTTATTTGAATGCCTTTTAAATCACCAATATATGAGTGAATTAAAGCAAGAAGTTCACTACATATTTCAATTGAATGAAAAGAAGTTTTTGTAAATTTTGATTCTACACAAATTTCACACTTATGATTTTTATGAAAAATCATATATATTTGGTAATAAATCATGATTCATTTATTAACATTTGGATAGAATTATAATTCACGTGCCCAAATCTACCACGCCACAAATTACTTGAATCAATCAAGTAAGAAGAAGAGGCATTATTATTATTCTCATCTCTAGTTATAATGGCCACTCCACCTATTAGGGTGTTCTCAAAGGGACAAAAGGCCATTACGTAAATAACCTTTTCCAATAAATATATCATTCTTAGAAAGAATAAATTTGCCACTTTCAAAGACCATTTTGAAACCATTTTTACTCAACAAAGAACCAGATAAAAAATTTTTTTCTCATATTCGCAACATGAAGCACAATGTTGAGAGTGAGAAGTTTTCCTAAGGTCATTTTCAAAATAACCTTTCCAATGCCAAGCACCTTAGAGGTTGAAGCATTGCCCATATATATTTGTTCATCACCCACTTCCTTATAAGTGGAGCACATAAGTGCCTAGTACTTACAATATCAATCCACCATTGTTTAGGATTAATTAACATATTAACCTTAGAAATGACAGCTAACAAATTCAATTCAAATACCTTCCTATACATATCATCCATTTCTAACAAATGGGCCTTGGGAAAATTTCCCTTTTTGGATTTGTCATAATTAAACTGATTTCTACAATCCTTGGCCATGTGACCAATTTTACTGTAGATGATGCATTTGCCTTGAAATTTCTTGACAGTGCCCTTGTCTTTTGTTGCAAGTTTCTTCCATTGGTTCTTCTTTTGGGGTTTAGTCACAAGTTCAACCATATTAACTTGTGGCTCCAGTGAAGAACTTGTCTTCTTCCTGTTATCTTCTTCTATCCTCTATTGTAGAATGAGGTCTTCCACACTTATCTCCTTACACTTGTACTTAAGGTAGTTCTGGAACTCTTTCCATGAAAGTGTAAGTTTCTTTATAATTGTAGCCACTTAGAATGATTTACTTAAATCCATTCCTTCTGCAAGTATCCCATGTAAAATAAGTTGGAATTCCTCCACTTGACTCACCATGATCTTTGAATCAACCATCTTGAAGTCAAGAAACTTGCCAACAATAACTTTCGTTGTGCCAGCATCTTCAGCTTTGTACTTTTTGTCCAAAGCATCCCAAAGTGCTTTCACACTATCAGTGAACTTATAAACATTATAGAGTTTGTTATTCAAACCGTTACAGCATTTTCTACTGTCTTATGAGCATCCTCCAACATGAACTTAACCAAGTTCAAGGTGGTCAAATAGAACGACATCTTTTGTTGTCATCTCTTAAAAGTCCACAGTAGTGAACTTTTCAGGTTTCTCCCCATGCACCCCAGAAGGCATTGGTAGAATCCTCTCCTTTGAAGAGGTTATAACCATAATACTTTGAAAAGAAGCCATATGAAATTGAAATTAAAAATAATTTCAGAAATCAAAAGTTCTTGAAAAAATATAAAATATTTAATTTATGTATTATTCAAGTAACACCAGAAGTTAAATAACATAAATAACTTAACAATGATAATCTTCTTGATATTATATATATATAGAGAGAGAGAGAATATGAAAAGGTCATAAACTTGGACTATTTTCCATATGCAGCAACTTCTTTTTTCGTTTTTTATTTGAATATAATAACATCAATATTATAAAATAAATTATAATAAAGCTGTGTAAACAATTTATAGAATTATCATATAGATTTTCCACTCCACATGACATTCATTGCAATATGAAAACATAAAGGATACTAAGCCACGAAGCCAAGCTAACAAAACGAAATATGCAAAAAACATTGAAGTAATCTTCCACGGACGACTAGTTATTATTATTATTTTTAAATTACGTCTTAAAGATTGTTGAAAATATATAGTCAAAATAATAACAACAAACTTAATATTCATAAAATGAATAAATGATTAATAGAATAAAATTCTACAAATCCGTAAACATATTCTATATGAAATTTATCTATAAATTGGATAGAATTATGTGAATTTAGTAGTACCAAATTAACGTTATTGTCAAAGTTTGGACTCTTTATCCTTAAAACGTAATTGTCCGTTACATGGGACAAAATGGTGTTTATACAATACGTCTCTCAAGAATTCAACAACATCACTTTGATAGTTTGTACGACTAGCAAAATCTACGAACTATCAGAATCTTACTCAATATCTCTATATCACCAAACTTCTAAACTATAGAATATATAAGATAAGAGAAGGAGAGTTGAAATTTTTTTGAATGAATGTTATTGAATAAAGACTCAAAAGAGAACTCCCTTATTCAAGGCTAGAGGATCATTTAATTTTTAGGATAATATTTTATTCATTTCACATTCACTATTGATTCATGATACTAGTTCATGTACCACAGATAAACTCTATCCAAATTATAAGATCAAATTGACCTTTTATATTCTACCATTATCACATAATAAATTATATGAGTTGGTCCATATACATTGAAATAATTATAATATCTTCAACTTACCTTTCTTTTCTTTCTTATATTGCTTTCATTTGGTTTTAGCTTGCTTTGAATTTGTCTTGTTTTTTTCATTAAAATGGAAAAGCTCATGATGTTTTTGGCTTTTGCCTTTCAAGGATTTCTTCAAATTCAAAAGTTCCCCATGTTTGAGAGAGTCAAATTAACATTCTTCGGCTTATCTTTGTTTTCTTTCTTATATTTCTTTTATTTGATTACCGCTGCATTTCCTTCAAATGCTATTTGTATTTTTCTATTTTGGATTTGTTTCTCGGTTGAAGGAGGGGTGAAGAAGGCGGGTTGTGCAAAATGACCCGATAACTATTTTTGATTGGAGGGGGGAGTGAAGGGATGGAAATATCCTTATCAATTTTCTTTCTTTTTTTTTGCGATTGACTTCACCTGAGATGGGAATTTAGGATAAAATGATCTTTTTCGTCGAACTAAAAAAGATGAGGAATGAACATGTATTCAAAATAATTTTATAAGAGACTTTAAAAGTTTAAAATAAATATTTGTAATCTACTTGGACCAAGTAAAAAAGGATATAGGGTACCTAAAGGTTAAAAAAAAATTGACTTAAGACCATAGATGAGGTAAAAAAGATTAGGGCATCAAAAGGGAAATTTTCTCCAAAATTTAATTCTTAATCAAAAGGAAAAGAAAACTCAAAATATAACAAAGCAATAAATAAAAATTTTTATAAGATATAAAACGAAGAAGAAAAAAAATCTTGGTAAACTTACTGGCTTGAATGAGTACATGTATGCATAAATTTATTTCGTGGGATTAAAGTAACGAAGAAAAATGAGGAGGTAAGAATGTTATAAATTTCGGATGATATATACTGAAATAAAACAAAAATCTCTGAGACGGAGAAAATTTACATACAATTCTGACAATTAATGATCTTAATTTAAAAAAGCAAAAAGGGAGGAATTAAGAAAGAGATGAATTCAGGATTAAATTGGTTGATCGGGTGTTTCAATACCAGATTTTCCACCTTTTCCCTCAGTTATACCATCTTTTATAGGTTTGGCTCTAGAACCGGGCTTTTGCTTCTGGTCACCGCCGGAAGGTCCATCTTGATCTTGATCTTCAGGAGACGGAGGATCAGGACCGTTGATCCGTTTCCTTATCATGATGTAGTGAATCACAGTTACGACGCCCAACGCGAGCCATAGTCGACGAGAAGAGATGACTGATTTAACGCCAAGGATTGCCATATACAGGTAATTTTCTGATGATTTAGTTTGCTCTCTCTTATTGCTGCTTGTACGTGTTCCTGATCTGCGCCATTAGTTCTGGTTCGAAGTCTACCTTATATAAAGACTTTTGGAGAGAAGAGATGATAAATAAAAAAGAGTTGAACTGGGTGAAATGGAATCATTTGACTCGGCATTCATTGGATTTGGTTAGCCACCCTTGACCTTCACTCCCCATTCCCATTGCATTCTGGAAAATAGAAATCATTTACCTGAGCTGGCGGTTTCCATTTCTCAATCCCATTTCCCACTTGTCCCTTGAGTTGAATGTTTTTTTTTTTCCTTTTTTTTCTGAGGTTAAAAGGTAAATATAAAGTTTAGATTTTTTTTTTTTTTTGTTTTTTTAAAGAAGAGTAAGATAAAAATTGACTCGAATTAAAAATTCAATCATAAATCACTAACCAAATATTGAAATAAGTGAATTTGTGGATAAATTGGGCTTCCAATTGTGGCATAAATTTGGACATCGATTAGATGTCTAATGTTTTTTTTGGAAACAAATATATAAATTTGTTCAAATTCAAACTAAGTACCCTTTCATTTATTTTGTCAATCCTATCATCATAATACTCCTCCCTCCGGAATAAAAAATTTTCTAATTTATTTACTTTTTATTAGTGATTTTTTCTTTTCTTTTCATTGAAAAGGATAGATAATGAAATTACTGATAAAGTAGTTGTTCTTCTTTTACCACTTTATTAAACTCTATAATTAATTATATCAATTCACTCCTTTTTATTTGTGTTTTTTTTAACTTACAAATTTCAAATTTTTTGGTATTTGTATCTTTTTTTATTTGATTTACTCTAATTTTTGTCAATTTTTTTAAGACTTATTGATCAATTCAGTCCTCAAACTATATCCTTTTGGCCATTTTGATCCCTAAAGTATTTTTTTGACCTATTTGGTAATTTTGATCGGAATCTTCAAAAAAGTCACCGGAATTTGGAGTCAATGGTGGTTTGACCAAAATGAAAAGGGTATTTTCGTCATACGGTTCATTAGATCAAATTTTAAAGAAATAAAAAACAAAAAAAGATCGTCATTGCACTATTCATCTTTTCGACAATGTTTCTACCGCTACTGAATATCCCATTGAAGCCTTTGCTACTCTCCGGCTTTATCTACTGTCGAACACGGGTCATGAAAATGACATCAACTCTGACAGTGCCCATTTTCGATCGAGACAGGTCACATGACTGGATTGAGTGCCCGCTTGCTCATTTGGGCGAGAAGGCTCGCAGGAGGGATCCATTACTCTAGCATCACCTGCCCCGATTTCGGCAAAGGTTGCTGTAGGAAAGGAGACTCCTGCGAGTTTGCACATAGGGTCTTTGAGTGCTGACTTCTTCCAGCTCACTATCGTACTCAACCCTATAAAGAGGGAACTCATTGCCGTCGGAGCTCGGAGAAGATGAATAGTGCTCCTTTTTTTTTTTTAATTAATTTTACCTAATGAACGGTGTAATGATGGAAATACCCTCCTCATTTTGGTCAAACCACCGCTGACTCCAAATTCCAATGACTTTTTTGAAGATTCCAGTCAAAGGGATCAAAATGGCCAACTGATAAATTGTTTAAGGAGTAAACAGGTTAAAAAATACTTTATTGATCAAATGGTTAAAAGGGTATAGTTTGAGGAGTGAATTGGCTAATAACTCATTTTTTAAAATTTAATAGGATGATTATGACTGAAATAAAGAAGAGAGAGAGCAGAAAAAGAGAAGAGGAGACACTAACATTTCTCTTCTTGGGTGCTTGAGTTGATGGTTTCCAAACTCATCTGTCCATGCTTGGGAGTGATTTGCATAAATTTATTTGCGTTTCAAGAGTTTTAGAATTGGTAGATTTATTGTTAGGCATATTGACTTTCCAAAGCAAATCATTCTGTATTCCCATTCCATGATATGCTAATTTACTTTTAATTGGTATTTCATTCTATGGTATTCTTTTTAATCTTTTAGATATGGAATTATCATATTATCGATTCAAAAACTCTTTAAATTTTTCAAAAAAAAAAAAAAGCTATTGAAACTCCCACCAAATAAACCTAGAATATTAAATTAATTAACACTCAAATTCATGATTTTTAAAATAAAAAATTCAATTTCAACCTATAACAATTAAAAATGACATAAAACAAATATATTCATAACTATAAAAGCAACATGCATCCATAGCCTCTTCTAGAGCTGAAAAAAGGGGATGGACGCTTGGGACTAGTCTGATCCTATCCTAGATTTTTGAAGGATTATGTTTGAAAAATCATATCACAATTGCAACGAGAACTTTTTAGCTTGTCTCTTAAGGTCTAAGGGCAAACTAGGATTTAGAAAGGGTCGGGTTGGATTGGTCCTTGAGTTCAAATATATTTAAAAAGTTATTTTATTTTATAATTTATTTATTACAATTAAATAACATATATACTTTTTATTACTATTAACTAGGGTGTTTTTTTTTGTGGTTTGAAGGCTTTTTTCAATTCTTCTCACCCGCCTTCTCACTCTCAAAGGTAATTCAAATATTCTTGATGTTGGAGGTACTAAATTTGAGAGTATAGAAGAATCAATTACTCCTCTTTTTGTTGAATATGATTAACCAAGATGAAAACAACATTATTGTTTGTAGTAGTATTTTTTTTTTCTCTAATTGAAATTGTTTGTCTAGTTTTTCCTTTTTTGGATTGTAATGAGTGTTAAATCCTAAATTTGAGTTTTTCATTTGTATGTTTGGTTTGTATTTAATTTTTTGCATTTTTCTCTAGTTTTTTTGTTCACTTTATTTACTATTTTTTGAATTTTTTTTAAAGTAGCGTGAAAATTAAAATGTTTTATTTTAAATAATTTTAAAAGTAAAAAAAAGTTTAAGAAATATATATATAGATTTGTTACGGCACGCTCCGGAGCACGCCTTAATGCACGCTCCAACCGTTACCGTAACAGAATTCTTGCTCCGCTTGGTTGGCTGCATGAGCATTGTAGCAAGAATTTTGTTACGGTAACGGTTGGAGCACGCATTAAGGCGAGCTCCGAAACGCACCTTAATAAAACCGTATAAATATATATATATATATATATATATATTTATTTATTTATATATTTATATAAGGGTTAGCTCGTCCCAACCTTTAGCCTTTGTGGGTTGGGTTGGGTTATGATATTGGCGACCTTTCAGAAAATGAGATTGACTCGTCCTGACCCTTTAAATTTTCTTACCCTTGAGGTTGGGGCCGAACTAGGCTAGGTCAATCCCAATTGATAGCTTTAGCCTCTTCATATTTTTATTTAATATAAAAATTGAATTTCCAACAAAAAATTTAGGAAAAATAAAATTAAAATATTACATGATAAATTCTGCATAATTGTCAGAAATTGTAGATGACACATAATTGAAGTTTTCCCAGAATATGAGAATTTTTATATTGAAATATTCAACATTTTGTTTTTAAGATTTTGAAATTTTAAATAGATTTTCATTATATATAAACGAATCTATATTTATAACATTATTAGTTACAATTAATATTTTGAAAAATTTATATCATTATGTCTTTTTACATTTCTTTATATATATAAGATATTTAATTTCATATTTCATAAATTAAAATAAGTATAAATAAATAAACCTTTTAATTTTATATACTATTTAATCTTGAATTCATTGAAAAAACAAATGTTCAAAAAGAATTAAACTAAAAAAATATTAAATAAAAATAAAAATACTATAATTACCGCTTATTTGAGCACTTCTAGTACTATATAAAAGCAGAGACAAGCTAATTTTTTTTGTTATTTATAATTTTTGACTTATCATAAATACAAAAATAACATGCTATCCATTTATTTAGCAAGGAAAAGAGTAGCTCACGTGCAGCACCCAAACGGTCATTTTCATGATATAATAACATGTTATTATGGATGTAACATATTTTTATGATACATTTATTTAACATTTGTACTTTCTTTTTGTTTTGATAGATAAAAAATGCTATACTAATATATTTTGATCCATAATCTTTTTAAATTTACTTATGGCATTATAAAAATAAAAAATGAATAGCATACAAAGATCGCTAAAAATTAAATTTATCAAATCCCAACTTATATGTTATTTCAAGATAAATTATATAATAAGTAGAATATCACTAACAAAATATTATTATATATGTACATGTATATTAATAAATAAATATTACAATAATCTATTGTACTATATAAAAGCAAAGATAAGTTCTATATTGATGCCACGTCAACTGATCAGGTACTCCCAAATTTTGCTTTCACTTGACTTGGCAACACCAGAGTTTTTGGATTTTTATATTTCATGTAAAACTTTTCATTTTTCCTTATTAAAAAACAGATTATTGCATCTGCAAAAATTTTTGATAATCATTTCATTTTCCCATAAAACTCTTCAATAATCCTCATTCAAAATATTAAGAATTTGATATTTTCCTTTTTTTTCTTTTTCAATTTAAGTATATAACATATTTTTATGATACATTTATTTAACATTTGTGCTTTCTTTTTTATTTTGTTAAATCTAAATACTATATTAATTTATACTCCCTCTATCCGGAATTGAATGTTCCATATTTTATTTTGAGATATCCAAAATTAAATGTTTTATTTTCTAATTTAATTAGAATTTTATCCTAACTTGACATTATTGCCCATGCCCTGCCTTTAACAATTTCCAACCACCCTTTGTACAACTATATTTGCTCTGGGACATGATATATGCAGGTCGGCACTGAGTCCACGCAGAAAACAAACATTCCGTGTAGCTAATGCTTTCTAGCAATTTCTTCTTTTTTTTATAACCTCACTTACATTATATATTATATATTTGGTAAGTCAAACATTTTTATTAAGATTAGCCCAAGCAAAAATGGAAGGAGTATTTTGAATAAATTGCTCGAGGGTTCTGAACCTAAAGTTACCGTACTCTCACTGCAGAGTGTTGTTGATAGGTAAAAGATGCAATTTTTACGGTATAGAATAGAGTAATTAATAAATGGTACATATTTGTTCACAATTATTAATCTTTATTAGAGTCCATAACATAACAGTTAAGCAAAATTACGAAAATAAATAAATTGAGTAATAAAATGGATTTGGATAATACCCAAATACAACAAAAATCTCCCAAACGGAGAAAATTTACATACTTCTGCTCTTAAAAAGGGATGAAGAAGAAGAAGAATTCTGGATGATGATTGCATTTCAAGGGAGAGAGATATGAAGGCAATTATAACACCGGTAGAGGTATAGCTGAATTAAACGTGCACTTTCATTCTGTTAACTAGCTAGGTTTGCCAGATTGGCCTCCAGTTATTGGACCCTTTATAGGTTTGCCTTCGTGATCGGGATTCTTCTGGTCATCGGAAGTTTCTTGATCTGGAGGAGGAGGAGGAGGACCGTTGATCCGTTTCCTGATAATTAAGTAGGGAATCACACTTACGACGACGCCCAACGCGAGCCATAGACGAGAAGAGGTCTTGACTGATTTAACGCTAAGGATTGCCATATATTATGATATTAATCTGATCTCTTGTTGCTTGTTTCTGACTGGTTCCGGTTCAAAGATTACCTTATATAGAACAGAACAGAGTCAGAGAATGAACACGCAACACCTGCAGTGTGTGGAAGGGGATCAGTTGACTTTTCAATTCAGTCCTGGGTTAGCCAACCTTGACTGACTTCGATACCGCAATTTGCAAAACAAAAAGAAATCAAATGAGATGGGAGTTTCAATTGGTTCAATGAATCCCACCACTTGTCTGTCCATATGTGAATTTTGATCTGAAACCCACTATATAACTGGAGCAGTTATATGTGTGGTCGTAATGATATAAAAGTTTTCATTCAAGTTTCGAACGATCAATTATTAATAATAAATAAATAAATATTTTTTATAAATTAAAATTCCAGTTGAAAGACTTTTGAAGGGAAAAGTAATTACTAAATTACAAAACTTCAGAAAATTAAAACTTGCCCCTCAAAATAGAATCATTAAAATACAATAATCCAAAAATAATAATTTAATTATAGCTGTTCTTGAAGACCAGTTCTTCCCTCAATGAAATTTTGCCATTACTGACCCCTTCCCTTCACTTGTGACTCAACACAGAACCTTCAAATCTTTGGTGATTCACCGAAAAAGGTTCTCCAGTTAAGTCACCCCACATCGGAAACAGACGTAGAAAGTGGGCTGAATTTATGTGATTGAATTTCTGCTGGTTAGGGTGAGTCCACAGAACCAGATCATGACTGACAGTTCCATGGCCTACTGGGCTTCTCTGACAGTAGAGGATTATTCTTTGTCCACAATGGGTTGGGATGGTTAGGTGGTGGTCTGACAGACCAAATCTTCTTTTTTGGTCTTAGGAGCAAGTGTAAGCCCTGTTTTTTAACAGTTAAGCCCATTTCAGATCTTAAGTCAACAGTCTATACACTCAACATTTTTTTAAAGCAAATAATCAAAATTTTACTTTTCAAAAAAAAAAAAAAAACTTTTAATTGATCCTTAATATTCATTTATTTTTTAGATTTTTTACTATTTCAGATCACAAAATTAAATCTTTCGGAAGGAAAAAAAAAATTCACTTTCCATTCAAGTGGGAAAAAAAATGGTGAAAGTATAAAGAGAAAAAAAATATTAAGCTAAAAATTATGCAAAATGAAATTCTCGAAAGGAACCCACTCAAAAACAATTTGAGAAGGCAACAAATGAAACCCTTAAAGCTCAAAAATAGTTTGATAATTTGCACATTTTCCATTATAATAATAGTTTAAAATTTATGTGATATAATTATATATGCATTCAAAGAAATGAGTTCAGTTTTATCAATAGGACCTAAACCTATGCAAATCTTAAAAGTGATATGCCAGCTAGGATTATGCACACATCGAGTTTAATTTTTACTTGAAATTAAATTCAGTATAAACTTTAAACCTATGTAAACCTACACACCAAAGTTGATCTACCTTAAACTAAACTTTATTGGTTTTTGTATTCACACGCTTATAGTCAAATCATTTTGGGATATTAGCCAATTTCATCGTAAAATCGGTTTCATTCTTAAAGATTTTCTTTTTCCCTATTTTTATTGTCTCAAAATATTTTACAATCTAGTGTTTTGAGATCTCCGTCCATCTTTACCATTAAGTGCCTGTTAGTCAGAGATAAAATAGACTTCTAATATGAGTAGTCAAACTATATTTCACCTATAAAGTTTGACATTAAATTCAATTTCATCCTTAAAGTTTTTTTTTTCCTTTATACCTTTATTGTCCCAAAACATTTTACAATCTATCATTATGGGATCTCTATCCATTCTAACTGTTATTTTGATATTCCCAAAACAACAAGCATTAGTCAAGGGTAAAAAATACATTTAACTCGTTTCCCTCAAAACTAGACTCACCTTTATTCACTTAACCTATTTAGGCATTTCATCAAATACTGAGAATACACAAGTCAAATTAGAATTCAGATGAGAGTATCAAGATTCAGCCATTTACCAACAATCTCAACACGAGCAGCTTTCATATTTGAATCGGTGAAAACAACTTGTATTCTTTATAATAATTTCTTTACCCACTAACAATTGCAACAAATATGAAGATTTTTTATACTTGAATCGTACTCTTGTCTATTGTATGAATCAATCTAAAGGAGGTGGCTAACAATTCATTACGTCCAACGGGAGCGCATTTCCTCTTTTCATCAACATAATGGACTCTAAAATCTAATATGATCCTAGGACCTTATTGTTCTTCTATTTCCTAGAAACACAAATCTTGTTTTTTAACTCAATCCAGTTATAAGTTCTTTTTTGTTTCAGATTCATATCTTGAATTGTTTTTCTAAATTTATTCACCATGTCCCATTTTTCACGATGTGTATACCAATTTGAGAGTAAAACATAACTTTTTACATTAAGAGGTTCTAAATTATAGAGCTGCTCAATAATTCTTTGACTCTCACACACATCTCGATGTATCCCGTACCCATCTAATAGTGCTCTTATCACTTCCCCATATCATGAAATTTGTCTTTCCGCATTGAATGTCTTTACCTCATTAACGAATCCAACAAAATCTAGAAGAGCAACCATAAGTGCAAAATGTGCTACCGTTAGAGATCTTTTGGAGTTAAGGATATACCTACTCTTGTCAATCATATAGGGAGGATAACAAGGATGACTAATTTAGTTGGGTATTGAGATATTGGAGATGTATTCAACCGTAAAAAGTGTTTGATGAAATGTTCAAATGATTAAACATCAATAGGTGATTTTGGTTTTGGGAAGAAATAGGTTAAAAGTCCTTTTTGCCTATGCCGTTGTTTGAAAATTGCTAAGTAATGGTTACAATGGACGGAGACTCATAATGGTAAATCGTAAAATGTTTTGGGACAATAAAGGTAGGAAATAAACTTTAAGGATGAAATTGGATAATTTTTTCATGGTAAAAGTCTATTTTACCCTTGACTAATGGGCATTTAATGACAAAAATGGACGGAGACCCTATAATGGAAAATCGTAAAATGTTTTCAAACAATAAAGGTAGGAAAATATCTTTAAGGATGAAACTGATTTTAAGGTCAAACTTTAGGGACTAAATTGGCTAATTTCCCAATATTTTTCTTTTTTTTTTATCAGAAGATTAGTACTTTTGATCTCCACCTTTTTTTGGTCCTCCATTTTTTTTTTTGCTAACTTTGGTCCATATTGATTTATTTTAGTTTTTTTGATCCTCCACCTCTTATATTTTTACACAATTTATTCCAAATAACTAGAAAACATGTTTTTGAGAATTTTTTTACCAATCAAAGAAGGGTATTTTAGGGATTTCATAAGATAAATTATCATTTTATTACCTCCACTTTTCCTAATATATATATATATATATAATCTTTGATGGTGCTCGACCTTTTTTTTAAAATTTTTTTTATGGGTCTTGTATGTAAATTTTTAAAAATAAAATTTTTTGCTTACAACAGGATTTGAACTTTGGCACTCACATTTGAGGTAAAAGATTTTAATCAACTCAACTATCAATAACTTTTATTTTATTTTTCACATCTAATAGTATATATATTGGTTTCAGTAAAATTCCTCTCAAGTGTTAAATATATTCTCATAATAAATCATTCATATATCAATTTTCAATATTCATATTTCAAAAATAACTTATATAAATTGTTTTTGAAATTCGAATATTGAAAATTGATATGTGAATGATGAGTATTGATGGTGTGTGCGGTATGGCACACACTACCAAGTGCAGGTGTTAGTTTGTAGAAGAAATGAAATGAACAAAGTACGACTAAAAGCTACGCACTTCCCTTTTTTAATTTCAAAACAGCTAAAACTCCACTTGGGCTCCACTCCATTTCCCTCCATCTCCACCTCCACTCCAACTTCGCGGCACTGTCGACTCTCCATCAACTGGGTTGCGGTGAGATAGACGAAGTGAACCAGCACTTCCCTCCACTCTCCACCTCCGCCTCCACTCCAACTTCGAGGCTCTCCATCAGCTAGGTTTTGGTGAAATCGACAGAGTGAACCAACAGTCCAGCAACAATTCCCTACACTCTCCACCTCCACCTTCACTCCAACTAAGCTGCTCTCTATCAGCTGGGTTTCGGCGAGATCGACGGAGTGAACCAGCAGTCCAGTAGCTAGATTTCTGCAAGCTCGCAGGAGAGATTGAATACGAGATTTGAACCGATTGGTTTGAGATCGACAAGCACCGGTGACATCAAGGAAGCTCAGAAGAAACCCACCACTCTCCCGCACTCCTCTACACAGGGTTCCCGTCGACAACTCTGCATTCCTCTCAAGGAAGCTCAGAAGAAACCCACCGCCCTCGAGCCACACTCTTCCTCGACGAAAAATTATAAACTCAGGTAGGATACAATTTTCCGCTACCTTGTGACCGAACTATTTGCATCTATCTGGTGGCGAGTATATTGGAGTAGATTTGCCACACTTTTGCTTTTTCTGTTTCTTTTCATTTTTCAAAATTAATTAATCCCATGATTTTAATGTTTTCATAGTTTTCTACTTCTCTTATCCGCTGGTGTAATCATTGCTCTTGACTCTCATTGCCATTTGTTCTTTGATTTCTAGAGTAGGTAAGCTTTTCTGATTGAAGGGATAATTTAGTTTAGTTGAATATGTTTCTATTTTTTGGAAGAAAGCTAGAAATTTCAGCTATATAAACTTTGAATTTGCCATATCTTCTGAAGTTAAAGTCATTTCCTGAAGATGTGAGGAGCAAATATTTGTGTTTCTCTCTTTTTTGCAATGTGCCCATGTGTTTTTGTTCAGTCAAAGTTGAAGCACAAAAAGAAAAATGGATCTTATTTCCCTAATGTAAGAAAAACAACGGTAAATGAAGCATTGAAATTTCTTTTCTCCATATTAGAATCATGTAAATCTATTTTGCACATAAGAAAAGTTTTTATCCAAGTCTTGTTTGTATGCTATCATTTCTCAAGAACTTACTTCTGATTAGAGAATTTTCAAATTCATTTCACTCAAAATATTTTATGAGAAACTGTTGGACTTTTATGCAGACCTGGCCTGCTTTGGTTACTCTACTATATGGGTTTACTAATTTTGTTCACCTTTTTATCTAATAGAGAAAAAAGATAGGAAGTACCGTTTAGATTGTTTTGGTAGAAATAAACGAATCGCAACCAGCAATACATTCAAGATTACCGCAACGCAGTGAGAAGGATGATACAAAAAGAAAATGACCCTGCGTTTGTTTGATCTTTCGCATTAATTAGTTCATTTAATAATAAGTGATTCAAATCTCTTGTTTCCAAATTTGCTGTTTTTTATCTTTTATGTGAAAAAAGGAGAATAAGAAGATGACATCCTCTCATCTTTTATTCAAATAACTGGTGTTGAAATTGATATGGTTGTTCTCAAAGGTGGAAATTCTTTTGGGTTGACATGGGAAGGGGGATGAATTTTTCATTAGAAATTGTTGCCTTTTCTTCGCTTTCTTTTTGGTTCTTTCTTTGATTGAAAATTGAAAAAAGAGTGTGAGGAGAAACTCAATTTTTTGGTTCAAGATCATTGAATGATTCTACAATCTAGTCCTAATCTTGTAAAATCTAGTTATGAGTTAATAGCTTGGAATAAGTAGTGAAGTTAAGTTTATGAGTCCTTTAGTGTTTGGAATTAGTTCTTATTATTATTATTGTTGTTGTTGTTGTTTTTTAATAGTTGCCGTAATTCTCAAGAAAAAACTACAATTTCTGGTAGGAGTTTGAGTTGATCTGGTTTTTTCCTTCATGCATCTTTATAGTTGGAATGACTCTGAGCCATGTTCAGTGTTGAGGTCGTGGAAATAGTTTATAGGTTATTTCAAATGTGAATTCCTCTAATAGTTTATAGATTCAACTTAGCATGTCACCATATGAATAGTGTTATTTTCATTCATAGGTGGAATGTCAACATCTAATTCAAATGATGTCCTTCACCAGAAAAGATGTGAATGTGGTGGATATCTGAGACCAAGAATCTCCTAGTTCGAAAGAAGTCCAAATCGAAAATATTGGAAGTGTTACAATAAAAAGGTAATGTATCTAATAGACAATGAATATATTATAATACATTCATAACTCTTTTTTTTTCACGATAATTTTGATTTTTTTATCATTGTAATGTTGAATTACTGTACAGGATGGCATGTATTGTAAAAATTTTTACTGGGACAATGAAATACAAACTTTTGACCCAAGTTGGGAAGCAAATTGTAATAATATGCACAGGTTGGATGCTAAGCTTGAGAAGATATTAAAGATTTTAATTATGAATCAAGAAGAAAACAAACAGAGGGCGTAACACGAGAAGATCCTATATTTCCTTTGTGCATTGATTGTGCTTTTAGTAGGATATATTATGTACGAAAAATTCAATTTCAAATGTAAAAATTAGGATCATTAACTTTTATTTAATGTATATTTATGGGATTCATGTCGTGATATAAGACAATCTGTAGATTGCATCTATCAATATATTGACTAGAGAACTGATGTGCTGCTCTTTTATCTTTATGCTCTGATTTATTTGTCAGGAGTTTTATTGTCTTCTAAATCCCAGAACTTTGATTCTTGATCATCATTAGTTTGGGTTATCGGTATATTGGTGTGTGTTTGAGGGTTTGTGATGAATGTTGAGGGTGAAGGGTGTGTAATTACAATATATTGAGTTATTTATGGTATTCTCTTCCTTGTTATTTGGTGGTAATGATTCAGATTGCAAGTTGTTTGTGGGTTTCTCTTCTTCCTTATCTAGTGGTTGTGAAATATAGGTGTTCTAAGAATATTTTTGTTCTTTGCATTTCTGTTTTGTTCCTAAAGGACAGTGCAAAATTGTGTTTGTATATCATAATTTTCATGTTCAGAAGGAAGTTCAAATATTTGCAGCTTTAAGTGAGTCATGTTGGGCTTTTCAATTGATACACTGTGATAAGGCATAATAGAGTTGAAACTAATTGGACAATTGCAAAAATATGGAAATTTGCAAAAGATGTGTTAATTTTCTTTTGCTTTGCACTCCTCCTTCATTGATTAAAATATTATGCATTAGCATATTGCATTTTGCATTAGCAATTTATGCAAAAGAGTACTATGCATGTACTATTCTGCATTAGCAATTTCTGTGTATATTATGCATTCTTCATTCTCACTAAATATTCTGCATTAGCAATTTATGCAAAAGAGTATTGTATATGAACTATTCTGCATTCTGCAATAGCAATTTCTGTGTATTCTGCATTGGCAATTTATGCAGAAGAGTACTGTATATGAACTATTCTACATTAGCAATTTCTGTGTATCCTACATTAGCAATTTATGCAGAAGAGTACAGTATATGAACTATTCTACATTAGCAATTTCTGTGTATATTCTGCATTCCAACTAAACATTTTGCATTCTGCATTAGCAATTTCTAAGTATTCTGCATTAGCATAGAATTGAGAAAATGAGAAAAATGAAAGAAGGAACCTTTCATAGAATTGACTGTTAAAAATGAATTCTGACATTGAAATTCAAGAGACAATAAGTAGCTACCATATCACTAACCGATACAAAAATAGTCAACATCATAACTTCGTCTTATTAACAATATATTCATCAATAGAAAAGCTTTCAAAATTACAGAAATCACTAAATGCAACATCCTTCAACGTGCATTCATCGTTCGTCTTCTAGCGCATGCAGACCTTTTACTGCTCAAAAGCATATCATTGGATGCTATACTGGAACTAAAAGGAAGATTTTGGTCACGTGCAGAGGAGGTCTACAAAATGAAACTCGTTCTTGGAGATTTGCAATAGAATCATGCAAAATCTTTAACTCAGTTATCATTTATTGTTTCAACTTTCCAACATTGTATCTAATGAAAGAAAGACATACATAAAAGAGGAACATATATATACCTGAATCTGATGAAAGGAAAGACATACATAAAAGAGGAACATATATGAACTTGAATTTGACATACATATTATATCAACTCAACCCCCCATGAACAAAAGGAAAGAAAAAATACACCTTCTTTTGACAACCTCATGAAATTCCAGTCTTTTGCAATAGAACAATCTTACCCTCCCAATACTACTACGTTTATTACATTACACCATCCATTCTCTCTAGTAAACAACATGAACTACCATATCACTAAAATTCTCCTGTAATCATAACAAGCAAAATACATATACATAAAGAAACAAAATCCCTCATTCACACATGAAATAAAATAATTAAATAAATAAAATAGTCTAACTCAATTCCGCTCAACTGAAGGCATGATTATGTAAAGACATGATGTTTTCAAGTAAATATATGATTTCGTAACCAATTTTAGGGAACACAATACTTCCCAACTCTATGACTTGCGACTATTTCTTAGATGGATCAGGTACGTTTGATTATGCTTTTCATCAAATGTAGAAAAAAACATCAACAAATATAACATCAAACGTTGAAAAATACATCAATAAATTCACTCATCAGGAACAAACAATAATTCTTATATAAATTTCATACCTCATTGAGATTCCAAGGCTTCTGACCCAAAAACAAAACGGAACTATGATGGGAAAAATAGAACCGCAATTGCAATTAACTTCACTCGAAAGTCTTTTACAGGAAAGGGCGAATTAAGAATAAAATGATAATATTCTTGAGACACTATGATAATCGAATTCTATTGAATGAGAAAACTCAAAATAGTCGAAAAACAAAGTCTCTTGAAAAAACAAACAAAAACGGCAATAAATAAACCCTAAACCGAAAATATGAAAAATTACAAAGTTTATAAAAGGTCCAAAAGTCCACCCAAATGACCCCGGATGGCCAAAAAACGGCCTTAGTCATAGCTCAGCAGTGAGTATTACTCCCTAGACCGTCCCGGATAGACTCGTCAAATTTGAGCCCATTCTGACGCTCCCACAACTTTTCAGGTTTTATGATTCGACCCCAGAAACTTTTCCGAACTTCTCCGATTGCCTTGAAACTTCTCCTGTAGCCTCTTGGACCTACGTGGACCCTCCTGAATATCTTCCTGGGCCAGCTCTGCATCAGGCTCCCCCTTTTCAGAAGAGTTCATCCTCACACTCGGATTGTCCCCATGAAAACGGGATAGATGTTGTACATTGAAAACATTAGTAATGCAAAGATCTTCTGGAAGCTCAAGCCGATAAGCATTGGTTCCCAGCTTCTCCAAAACTTGACAGGGGCCGATCTTCCGATCTTTGAGTTTGTGATACCCAACGGAAATCGCTCCTTGGTCAATGTCACCCACACGAGATCTCCCACCTCGAATTGAACATCTCGTCGAGTCTGGTCTGCCTCTTCTTTGTAACATGTATAATTGTGCTCCAACTTTTACTTCAACGCTGCGTGGACGGCCTACAAATCCACAATGCGCTCCTCCATATTCTTAGAAGCTGTACCATCAGCGGGCAGTGCTAATTCGATCGGACTTCTAGGATTCCTGCCATACACAATCTGAAAAGGAGAGTATTGAGTAGATCTGTTAACTGAACAATTAAATTCAAACTCAATCTTGGGAAGGAGAGAATCCCAAGTGCCGTAAGTCTTGATTTAAGCTCGCAGCATATTGCCCAAAGATCTGTTCACAACTTCAGTTTGCCCATCTGTCTAAGGATGATATGGACTACTAAATTGCAAAGTAGTCCCCAATCTCTTCCAAAGTTCTCGCCAAAATTGACTCATGAATTTGGTATCCCTATCAGACAAAATAGTCCTAGGTAGACCAAATCGACGAACCACCTCAATAAAATATAGCTTCACTATTCTGCTAACATCAATGGTCGTTTTGCAAGCTATAAAAACGGCCATCTTACTGAATCGGTCCACCACAACAAAAATACTGTCATATCCTTTTTGCGTTCTTGGCAATCCGAGAACAAAATTCATGGACACATCCATCCAAGGCTCATCCGGAATTGGCAATGGAATGTATAATCCCTGATTACGGTTGCTGCCCTTTGATACTTGACAGATTCGGCATCTCCTTACATAATCCTGAAAGTATTTATCAATCCCAGGCCAATAAAAACACTCCTTAATCAAACCAGGCATCTTATCTTTCCCAAAATGCTCTTTAGCATGCAATTCCTGGATAATCAATAGCGTAGAGAAGTATCTGGAATACACAGAGAGTTACCTCGAAAAAGATATCCCTCATGCAGTATAAAATTGCTTCAAAGTTGTTGCTCGACATCTCACACCTCCTGTCCAAAATCAGTATCACTCCGCAAATCCTCCCGCAAGCTCTCGAAGCCTAAAGCGACAATCTTCATCATGTTCAGTAGTGAATGTCGTCTACTCAACGCGTCTGCCACCTTGTTCATAACTCCCGATTTGTGCTTAAGGGTAAAAGTGAATTCCTGCAACATGGTGATCCACTTGGCATGACAGTGATGGAGCTTGTGCTGTCATTGAAGAAACTTCAACGCCTGGTGGTCTGAATACAATACAAACTCCCGCTGAATGAGGTAATGTCGCCAATATTGAAGTGCTCGAACAATGGCATAAAACTCAATGTCATAAACAGAGTAATTTAATTTCGCTCCACCCAATTTCTCCCCAAAGAATGCCACGAGTCTTCCTTCTTGACTCAAAACCGCTCTAATCCCGACTTTGGAAGCATCACAATCCATCACGAAAATCTTTCCGAAATCTGGCAAAGCTAAGACAGACGCACTGGTTAACTTGTCTTTGATTTCCTCAAATGCTTGCTGAGCCTCCTCATTCCACATAAACTCCTTGGCGTTGTAGAGGTCCGTCAATGGAGCCATAATTCTTGATGAATCGCCTGTAAAAACTAGCCAAGCCGTGGAATGATCTGACCTCTGTGACATTTTGTGGTTGAGGC
>JAOXNR010027404.1:0-23782 GCA_028571225.1 Parsonsia alboflavescens | reverse complement strand
TATATACGCTATAAAACGCAACTAACGGAGTGCAACAGCCAAAACGACGTCGTTTTGATTGTGAAATAAGTGGATGTATCCTTTAGGCCCACTTATTTCATAGCCAAAAAGACGTCGTTTCAGCTGTTGCTTTCCAATTGCGCTCCGCCAGTTACGTTTTATAGCATTTCTGTATATACGTATATATATACATATATTTATTTATTTATATTATCCTTTTCTAACATCTACTTTGAATGAACGATGTATACATACACTGGATAACCACAATATAAATCTATTAAGTATATATATTTAAAATATATTCTCAAATTTCTAAAAATTTTAAATTTTTTGCGACTCACCTGTCAATTCCTTGTTCGAATGAAAAAAAGAAGAAGAAGCAGATGTCAACAAAGGAACTGAAATAAGTTTATTTTAATTTTACACGGTAACCATCTTTCCTTTAAAAAATGCCATTTGCCTATATTTTAGGATGGATAAGAGAGAACTTAAAATATCTTTTTTGAAAGGAAGGAATATTTTTAGTTCAACTTCCATGGATAATTTTTAATGTAATTTCTAAACCCAGTACGTAAAAAAAATTATGACTATAAATCTTTTAATATAGATGGGTTGCACTACTTGTTATATTAATAAAACTTTTATTTGTAGTCTTTAGTTATTTTTTTAAGATATATTTTACATATTAAACTTTAAAAAATAAACTAAATAGTAGTTTATCTTTTATAGATAGGTATTAATTTTTTATTAATATAACAAAAAGCACAATAAAATATATTAAAAAAATCTTAAACTAAAAAGTACGGCATTGAGAGTTAAAATTTTTTCCAGAGGCATCAAATTCATCAAGCGTAGGGTTTAAGTAGTGCTGCGATCCGTTAACTACTAACTATAGCTTTTAGCTCAGCTGGTATCAAAGCCTGCGTTACGTTTCTGCCATTCCTACCCACCTAGGTTCAAATCCTGCCCCCTACAGGTGTCGAAGTTTTGCAAAAAACAACACTTTTAATATGAAGATTTTGAGTTTAAAACATGACAATGATATGTGTGTACCACCATTGATCCTCGATAGGAATGGGGAGCGATGAACTTTCATTTTGTAGTAATCCCTTGTATTCCTAACTTTTTCCAGAAAAGTTGATAGGTACTTTACTTATTTTTTTAGTTCAAAAATATAATATGGATATTGTTTTGCCTGATCACAATTGTATTTGGGCTTTCTTGGTGCACATTCCCGGTCTCAACTAAACATGTTCTAAAGACTATCTCGCTTACTTATTATGTGGACTAGTTCTTTGGGCTGGGTCACACACGTTCTTAATTTAGAATTAAAACTTTTATATCTGTTTCGATAAAAATAAAAAATTATATTTCACTCTCATAAATCCAACACTCTCATTCCTATCAATATAATTATTGCTAAAATCTTCAAATGAATGAATTAGTTAATCAAATTTTATGTTATAAAATATATTTATAACATAATAATTTATTTACGAACATATAATGAAAATTCAATTTGTCAAAATAAATAAAATAATTGATGTCTAAATAAATTCTTATGAACTCTGAATACTCCCTCCATCATAAATTGAATGTCTCGACTTACATGTATTTTAAGAGAAAAAAGTATTACTCAATTTATTTCTAAAGTACAATGTCAATTTCCTTAATAAAACTTTATCAAATTTAGTAAATTAAATATTTATTTTTTGATAACTCAAAATGAAAAACGATACATTCAATTCTAAATCTAAGAGAACGTTATTTAAGAATTGAAATATGTATTAGGAAAAAACACAAGAAAAAAGTAAAGAAGGTGAGAAGACAACAAATGTTTCATGAAGATAATATATAGTAATTATACAAGTTGTTCCTTCGGGGACATCAAAATAACAAAAAAAAAAAAAAAAAACAAGAAGTAATTGTACCAGAAAAAAATCTAAAGAGAAAAAGAAAAACAAGACAACAACCATTTGAAAAGATGAAAAATACCATTATGGAGTAGGTTCATTGAATCTTATAGTTTATATTGAACCACATCACATATTTGCTCTACGAAATAATGGTATTTTATGATGAAAAAAATAATAATAATTCTCCTTGATTTAAATATAATGGAGACATGGATCGGGTCATATCCGAATTTTTCAATACTAAAAAGTAAAATGAACAGAAGAGGACAAAATGGGTCGTGGTCCATCTCACAATCATGGAAAAGAAAGATTATCAAAGAAATATATATTGTATTACGGTTTTTGTAGGATTCGGCTAGTAAGAAATAGGAAAAGTAATTTTTCTTTAACCAAAAAGTAAAAATAGTTAGTGATTTTTTATTTATTGCATCATTATTGGCAAAATTAATTATCCCGACCCTTTTCTCTTTTGCTTACTTCTCTTTCTTAATTCTGATTAATTTAAAAAGTTCATACCACAATTTTATGTGTAAATTTTTTTTGTTAAGATAAAAACTAGAATCATAAGTGTGTCTCAATAAGATATTATTCCCTCCTTCTGGAATCGAATGTCCATATTTCTATTTTGAATTGTCTAAAAATGAATTTCTCATTTCCTAAATTAATTAAAATTTTTTAAAAAAATTAATATGATTAAGTGTAAAATAAATAAAATTAACTAATTTTCTTAAAATTTATATTAGTCAAAATTTAATATTCAATTCCGGAATTAGGAAGTATTATTAAATGATTGAAACTTAATTGATGTACTTTTTTTTGATAAATACATCACTAAAATACTTATGCTTTAATACTTAGATTTATAAATTAAATATTAATAAAAATAACTGCCGACAATTCATGTTACCATGCTATATAAGCATTTAAAATTTTTTTTATAAAAAAAAGAAAAAAAGAAAAAGAGCCTGATTTTGATATTGATTGCCAACTGCCAAGAAGTCAAAAAGCAAACAAAATGGCTCAACTTGCTAAAAAACATACCAAGTTGAAACCGCCTAATTGCTTTGTCCGGGAATCCATTTGGATTTCGTAACAATTCCAACTAATAATTTTTTAAAATGATCTTAGATAGGAAAAAAAATATCCGGGTATCTTAAGTACACATTTGTGTGTTTCTCTCTTATATCTATAATAAATTAACAAATATATATAAAAATTTTTATACGTATTCTTTAATTAATTTTTAGATATATTTTTTATATATACTAAATCTTGAAAAGATAAAATAAATCTTAAAGGTAATTAACGTTTTAAATGCCAGGAAAAAAATGCAGTAAAAAAAAATTAACTCGTTGAAGTTTGAACAATCATTATTATTATTGTTATTCAGTTTCCGGATCCAAACCAATCCCATGTGTGAATGTGAAGTGTCATTTTTGTTGGAAGGATATTCAAAGGTACCGCAGTTTTTTCATTGAACGTATAGTATTTGTGGGGTCAAGATCCTTAGTTGGATTTACAGTTTTACAACAATAAGAGATGAAGAATGCAAATAAATATATAAAGTATTAAATGTAATTATTGCCTTCCCTTTTTAACCAAAGAAAAAAATCAGTTGTAGTGCTCTTATTACATTGATGTATAATCATAATTCTTTCTTGATATAAGATAATGTATATTTCAATTCTTAAAGATTTTGATGGCCTTTGTTTTTTTATCTCAATTATACAAGAAACGCTTTATTTATAAGACATTTGTAGTAAATTTATTAATATTAAAGTAAATATTTTTCTTTCAAAATGTTCCTATTGAGAAGAATATTATTATAAAAAAAAAGTGAGAAGAATTGGAAGGAAAAGAAAAAGGAATAAAATTTTCGATTAAACTATTAATAATGATTTATAATTAAGAAGGAAAAAAAGATAATAGTAAATTACTTATAAATAGATAAGGGAGGGAGTATATTCATGTCAAATCTAATTAAACCCGCTTTATTCAAAAGTAAGAGCTTCATACTTTTCCAAATTATTGTGTCTGTCGTGCTAGTACGTAGATGGTAACATTGGGCTTCGATGAGCCCCTTTTATAGTTTGAATGAATAGTGCTGATGTGAAATCAAATGTCGCTCTCACTTTAATTGTTTTCGATTATCAAATTATTATCCTCGTGAAATTAAAAGAATTTGTAAATTAAATTTTAATTAATTATAAATAAAACTTAATCAAGTAAAATGATTTAATTTGATGAAATGACATTTCCTTTTTGTGTATGCCGATTTCCATCTCGGTCTTTATTATTGTTTCCCTTCTTTTTCTTTTAAGGGAAAAACTCCGTTCTAAGTTTTAACTACCAAGGAATACGGAAGAGTGGCAAATCTGTTAGATTTCACGTAATCGTATTAACCAGAGGGAGAATATTATCAGCAAAGCTCAACGCGTGCAACTACGTCAACAACTGCCACGCCAAAACATTTTTAATATTATTTTATTATTTATTTTTTACTGCCAAATAAAGAAATGTTTTTTTATATAGGAAAAAACTAAAAGGAAACTGACAGGAAAAAATGGGACAGGATTCCATGTGGGTCCCCTTTCACCTAATAAAAAAAATGGTAAAAAGACATGCCGTTCACGTCGCCGTCTTCTATTGGATGTCCCGCTTTTAAGGTTTTGCCCCTTTGTTTCCACCAATTTTCCTTATTACCCTTCCATTTTCTTCTCTCCATGGTGCCTTAGTTTTTAATGACCGATCCCCTGCAAATTCCTATGTTGTTTTAAATTTTAAATACATTTGAATTCTATTTATTGAATTACAAATAATTACCATATACTCCCTCCAATTCAAAATGTAGGTCGTTTTAGACCATTAAATTTGTTTCATAATATAAGTCACTTTTACTAGTATTTATTGCACCATTTCCATTCTTACCCTTGTAGTTATTTCTTATCTTAATTTCTTAGAAGATATCCAGTGGATAAAGTAGTGAGTGCAGATGTCAAGGGTTTTAAGTTTGAATCTTACTAATGCCATTCTCGATCGAGTCTTGTACACATCTACTTGTAGTGATTAATAATATAGAATTGGATTAATACTCTTTTCATATGAAATTGAAAATATTTAAATTTTCATTAGAAATTGTATAGAATAAAATATATTTTTTTATTCAATAGTTCAAATTTTTATTAAGAAATTAATATCGATACTTGAAAAAAGAAACAACTATTAAAAAAAAAAAATTATACTTTCAATTCTAAATAAAAAAAATACCACAAATTAAATATTCAAAGCCAATACATCATAGAGCACACAAGGAATTACCATGTTCCAGTAAATATCGATTTATATATCTAAAAGCAGACACACTTCACAGGAAAAATTCATATCAAGTTATACTTTTTTGCCAGATTAGGTTTTTTAAGTGATTTGGAGTTACCTCATTCACTTTGTTTCCCATTAAAATTGTTGAATTTTAATATCTATAATCTCTTCATTTTTCTTTCATTAAATATTAATTTTTTATAAAGGGTTAGTTTTCCAATAAATCTTTTCATTTTCTATAAAACCTCTCCAAGATTTTGTAATTGCTCATGCTTCTATGTCAATGAAACTCTCAACTTTCCCCTGGTTCCTCTGTTGCTCTTTCTCCTCTCAGGTCATTATTCATCTTTTTAATATGAATAAACCTTTTTTTTTAAATTGATTTTCTAATTTACTTTTTTATTTTGATTTTTACTATTAACTCTCACCTGTTCCTCTATTCCTCCCAAGTAATTGTTCATATTTTTAATATAAATAAACTTTTTTTTTATTGATTTTATAATTTACTTTTTATTTTGATTTTTACGATTGAAGAGGATCTAATTTACTTTTTTATTTTGATTTTTTCTATTGAAGAGGATTGATGATGAGATCCTCCCCTTTAGAGTTGCTGACATTGTAAAATTCCTTCTAAATCTATCTGCAAATGTTATAAGAAATTTGTATTCCAAATATATATTTTTAAAATCTTTTTGTCTATCTTGCAGTAGCTCATCTTGTTGGGATAAACAAGTACTCCTTTTATTAAAGCTCCAGAGTCGTCATGTTTGCATGCTCTATAAATCCAGGCAGCGCTTCTGCCCTACAGTCCAAAATGTTATTGAGTTTTCGTATATAACATTATATAAATATAGTATATAATATATACTATATTATAGTATTTTTTTGTATATATATATTATATAAATATTTGGTATTTCTTTCTCCAGTATAATAGGTTTTATCTTTTAGATATGGACTTATCAATTATCATATTATGAAAAGGGCATAAGCAACGGAATTAGCTTTTTACTTCGTCCCTTTTTTTTCCTTGAAACCAATAAATTTTTATAAAACAAAAAAATATTCATAAAATAATAATAATAATAATAAATGATTATTCATAGATTGCTCTCTTTTTTTTAAAAAAAAAATCTTAACTTTCCAACAAAACCCAGATAATCCTAGATAAAACCTGCATTCATAATATTAATAAATAAATAAATAATCCAATCACTTTTCAATTTCTTAAAAAACAAAAAAGATTTTCCAAAACATACATAAATAAATTAGAGTAGATAAGGACTCACACTCACTTTCATAACTAAGTAGATATATAAGTAGTTTAAATAAATATTTGTAATGTAGAGACATAGAAAGACATAGGAAACTCAATTATTTAATACTCATATTCAATAGATTCACAAGTAAAAAGTTCATAAATAATTAATTTCCAGCATTGAACCATTAAAATTGGTATAAAATAAACATAATTACAACTAAGAAAATAGTAATTCCTATTCATGAAATCTTCAACTTCTTAATATATATATATATAAATGTTGTTGTGTACTATCTTGTACAACTAAACGAGTTTTTTTTTTTTTTTTTGAAAACCAATACCCTAAATGTCGCTCGTTTTGGTATTGGTTTTGAAAAAAGAATAAAACCCCAAACGAGAAACCATGTGCGGCGTATTGGAAGAGAAGGTTATGTGTGGCGGAGAAAACGAGAATGGAAATCAAACAAAAACCTTTACTGCTAGCTTATTTCAATGCAGCTGCGTAGTTGGGTTTGTTACTTGTGAAGTAAAAGTGAAAGGGTCATGAATCGAAATTGAACATTATGGATTAAAATTGAACATTGTAGTCGCAGGAGTGGAAGGAAGTTCGAAGGAATGAATAAAGAGAATCTCGATTTTTGACTCAAGAAACTAAAACAAAATGGGTTCGCCGTCAATAAAAGATTATGTGCCGCTGGTTCTCGGGTGCAGGAAGAGGAGGTTATGTGTGGAGAAATACTCGAACGGTGGGTGGTTCGCCGTTTGTGTTGGTTCTGCTCTTCTTAATTTGAGGGTTTTTTTTTTTTTTTTGGTCAAATCAAACCCAAAACAACATCATTTAGACATTGATTTTTTTTATTTTTTAAAAAGAACTAGTCCAATTGCACATAACAGTATTTCTCTCTCTCCTATCCCTCCTATCTCTCCTATCCCTCCTCTCTCTCTATCTCTCTCATATATACCGTTCAATTTATATAAAAACTTTTAACTTTCCAACAAAACAAAAATATGTATAAATAAATAAGTCTAGATTTATAAAGAAATAAAACTAGAAAAAGAATAACATGCATGATATCAATAAATAAATAATTAAAAAACTTTTCAATTTAAAAAAAAAAAAAAAGAACAGACAAACTGACTGAATTTTCAACATATACATAAATTAATTATTAGAGTAGATAAAGACTCACTTTCATAACTAAATAAATACATAAATAGCGGTCCATAAATATTTTTAGTACACACACATAAAACCGCATTAGAAAACTCAAATATTTAAGACTAATATTCAATAGAGTCACAAATAAAAAGTTCATAAACTATTTAGTTCCAGTATTGAACAATGAAATTTGGTATAAAACAAATATATTCATAAATAAAAAAATAGTAATAATTATTCATAAATCTTTTAATTTCTCTGTTTTTTTTTTTAAAAAAATGTAAATAATATTTATATACGCCCGGGTCTTAACCTCGTTTCAAATAATGCTCCTGCCAAATTAAGCTCCCGCCAAATTAAGCCAAACCATATTTGCAATTTTATTTTGATTTAATACTACTTGATTGATAATTTGAAAATTACATTTCAATATATCTATTATAATCTATAAAAATAGAAACAAACTCACCAAAAATGCTTCAAATTAGATTTTTTTATGAGTTGGCAATATCTCACCTTAAAACCCTTCATATTTAAGATAATATATATAAAAATGACACATCATTTAATAAACTTGACTTTTGAATTTTCTAACAAATCTCCTTATTCATATTCATTGAAAATAAAATGAAAAATTGATAAGATTAGTTCCCAAAATTTCAGGTTTTGATTGCTTTAGTTTTCAAAACTTTTTCGAGTTGTGCTTTGAGTTATTTTTATCATTTCCGGCACAATGCAGGCTAGACTCCAACCAAGTTTTTTTTTAAGTAAAGAACAAAAGGTATTATAGTTATTTCATTTGAATTTCTAACCTAAACTCAGATGAAATAACAATAAAGAGTATTTAAGAGATAGATGCCTTAAAATTAGCATATGACATATGGGACCTCCCATTAAATGCACCATGGAGTTGCTCTCGGTGGTTATACACAAGTAGATTGTGTATAACCACTCGGAGACCAAGAAAAAAAGAGAATGGAAATATAAAAGAAGAAGGAAAAATGAGGGTTTACCCGTTGAAGGTTTAAACTTTTTAGCCTTCGTCACCACATAGGAGTCTGGAGAAAATCTGGAATACTGAGAAAACCACCTAAGTTAACAGAATCGAATCCGATACCTTTGCTAGCTATAAGGTAACATTCCTCTCCCCCTTTTTTTTTCCACTTCATTTCTTGGTATTGTCCCTCTTTGTGCGTTTTTGTTTTGTGTGGTTAATATCTATTATGTGGTATTTTCAAGATTCAATTTTTCTTTGAAACTTCCACTCCGAGGATTTGATATCTATGGAATATCGAAAATCAGGTTCTTGATTAGTGGATGGGTTTTGTATTATTAAACGGGTCTTTATTAATTTCCTTGTTAGCAATAAAAACACGAAGACTTTTGTTTTTTGCTAATTATATCCTATACATAAACTACTAATTAAAAAAATTAACCCTTGAAGACATCCAAATGATTAGGTACACGGATTGGCATGGCACCTTTACCTAAATCTAGACCAAATAAATCATTTTTTTTCTCCCCTTGAATGTACTAAAAAAAATTGGTCATAAATTTACATTATTTAATATTCGTGCGTACGTTTTCGTGAGACTGAATTCGCATAACACGGTAGAATAATTATTATAGCTTTGTAAGTAAATGTGACCTGGTTTTGTCTCCTCCTATCCTTTATTATTATTATTATTATTTTTCCTTAGCTTGCTGAATTTGGCTACTAGTTCCCAGATTTTCTTTTATTATAAAAAATATATACATTTATATAGGGAAATGTTATAATGGGCATCGAAGCTCAAATTATATTAGATTCCTTTGATCAATTATTCTATTTTTTTCTAAATATAACTGACCGTCAATTAACCATTAAAGACTTAAAATGAACGTTAAAAGTAGGGTGCATTTGGCCAGACCGGTCTTAGTTTTTAAAAGTTGAGAAGTTGTCCAAATTTTATTTGGACAGACGTTTTAACTTCATTTTTTAAAAACCTTTTAAAAATTCAACCAAAAAAAATCTTGAAAATTAGAAAAGAGGCCAGAGCTCTTTTCTGGTTCAGATTCATCAAACCCATTCTCCCATAAAAAAAAAACTGAAGAAGGGGGAACAAAGAAAATTTTCCTCCTTTACACTAGTACAACAAAACTAGATGGAGAATTGAAAAGGAAATCCTCTTCCAGTAATCCAAATTGGATGGAGGAACAAATTTTTGTCCCTTTTTTATCTCCAATGCGGCAAATGGGGGGTGCCTGCACTACTTCATCTTCTTCTTTCATTTTTTCTTCTTTTTATCTACTTCAAAGAAGCACTTCAATTAGCTTGTTCCCTTTTTTACTTCTTTGATCTCTTTGAACCCTCTTGTTGATGGTGATGGCAGCGGAACAGGTTTACCAAAGAAAATTTTCGATTCTTGTTTCTGAATATGCGAGAGAGTGAGGCTGCAGCATTTATTTTTTTCGTCCTAAGCATGAGGGAGGGATGTTAGGGTTGAGATGAGGAATTCTGATCCTTTAAGGATAATGGGCATAATTTTATCATTTTACAAGAACTTATAAAATTCTCAAAAATCCTGTCCAAATAATATCTTAAGTTTTTAAAAGCTCAAATTTTGCTTTTCTAAATATTGAAATGCATAAATTTTTTTGAAACTTTAGAAAAGTGAAATGAAAAAATTGAACCTCTTGTCAAAATGCTCCTAATATAATTTGAGCTCCGATACCCATTATAGTATTTCTATATTTATAAATATTCTGGGTGATACTTGATATGATAAATATATCTATATATACAGGTTGGCTTGGCTAACGTTGATCCATGTAGAAAGCTAAATAAAATCAATCATTTTTGGGAAGCAATATTCAACGTCGGATTATTAATATTATTAAAGTAAATATAAAACTTTTAAATAACAACAATAATAATATATTGAAATTGATGATTTAATAAATCAATAAATTTAGTACATACATAGATATATCTCAATATAATATAATAATTAAAATACTAAATAAATTAGATTCAATAACATTTTTTCATTTCTTTAAACAACTTCTTAATTAATTATCAATTTGAATAAAAGAGTTTATTTGATTAATTTTTCAATTTTGATTTAATAAAAATTTGAGTTGAGATTGAATTGACTAATTTTATTCAACTTCAGTAAATAGTGGGCCTCTTAAAATATCTAAAATAATTTTTATTATAAAAAAACTATAAATTATTTATATGAGACTTTAAATAATTAACACTTAAGTGTTGAGTTTATGATTTGAATAATACTCAATGTATTGCCTAACTTTCTAGGGGCTTAGGCGAGAACTAGGAGTTGGCCTTTTTATTTTTTTGTTATGACTTTTTTTTTATTTATACTAACATATTTATCAGGAGTGTCATATTGAAATTGAATTAGTTTTCCTATCGTTCTCTTCTTTTTAAAATTTTTCATAATCACTTTCTTATTTCTTATTTAACATAATTTTCACAAAAAAAATTTTTAAAAAAATAATAATTTAAACAAAAAGAGCTATAAAATACTCAACAAAATAAAATTAGAATAATCAACAAAATAAAGTTCAGATATTATGAAAATTACTGTACCAATTAGTAAAATAAAGAAAAAAATCAATAAAAAAAAAGATAATATAAAGGTTATAGAATAATAAAATCTTACTGCACTTTCCTTTGAAATAGGAAGTACAGTAATGTTAGTTTTCTTCATAATAAGATAATATATATATATATAATGTAATTCTTTTTGAGTATTACTACTTTCATCCACTCTTCTAAATATATATATATAATAAAATGTAATTCTTTTTGAGTATTACTACTTTCATCCACTCTTCTAATGCAAGTATCTTATTATGAAGAAAACTAACATTACTGTACTATATACGGTTTTGCTAAGGTGCGTTTCGGAATATGCCTTAATGCACGTTTCAACCGTTACCGTAACGGAATTGTTGCTACAGTGCTCATGCAGCCAACCAAGTGGAGCAACAATTCCGTTACGGTAACTGTTGGAGAGAACATTAAGGCACGCTCCAGAACGCGCCTTAACAAATATATATATATATATATATATATATATATATCTTATTGTATTAATAAAAAAATATTAATATATGTATATATAATATTATTAGGGACCTTCTAGGATTGAATGTTTTATACGATCGCATAATTCACCTAATGATTGACCCAATCTAATTCATACTAATAATAATATATAAAAAAAATCATATGATTTGGTTCTTTCTGTAAGATAACCGTGTCTCATGCTCCTTTCTGTCCATTCCAAAAAGGCGAAGCTATCATTCTAGTACTGAATAAAATTTTTTTTAAAAAGCAATGATTATTATTTAAAACAAGAATTAGAAGCCTCAAAATTTATCAACAAACGGGTATGGGTCCCAGACCCATTTCTTTTTCTTGTCGATTTATCTCATTCTTATGTATAAACGAAGGAGAATAGACCAGTTGTCTCCTGGCACAATTTTCCCCTCCCCCGCCTTCTGCGTCCTAATAATCACCGAAAGCGTTGGGCCCATACCCTTTTACGATAATATATTATTTTCGATGTGCAGCAACTCCTCACCCTCAACTCGGCTTGGATCCATAAGAAAGCCCCGACCCTATTGTAAAACTTACCCATATAATTTTAAATTAAAGACTTACCTCTTTAACCTTTAATTAATTGATATATATAGAAGGTTACTCGATATTTGTATTTTGATCAATTCTTATCAATTATATATACCGTTGAGTTGGTTCACACGTCATCATCGGACCAAAAGCCTTGAATAATAATTTATTCTTTAATATTATCATGTCTTGAACTTTTAAATTTGTAAAATGATCATATATTATTTTTCATAGAAAAGGATCAAATATGCATGAGCACTCCAACCAAATTTACACACATGAAAGAAGAAGTCTCTTCTAACAGTGTAAAACAAACAACACGTGAGAACTCCTCTTCCAAAATTATATGTTTAATATGAATATTTCTAGGATTATAAATTCGTTAAAGATCAACTATTTAATCATAGTTTTATACATCGAATATTTTAAATTGACAATACTTAATCTATTATTATCAAACATATTGTATCATTTTTTCATATTTTTTATAATGGTTGAACTCTTATGTAATTTTATTAAGAAATAAATGCTATATACACTTATCTTTTGCAATAATTTACGTTTCCTTCATGCAAAATTGAATGTTCGTCCATTTGATAGTTAAAGCATGTTTTTGAATTATGATCTGCATGCTTGTCACTTTACCCAGTGGGTGTGGACAATGAAGTTGTTACTTATTATCCTTATTATTAGGGTAATTAGAAGGGAGATTATATGAGTTAGTGAGATGTAAATCTCTTACGTTAAACAGAAGAATGTTGTTAATGTAAATTTAAATTTAAAACATAGCTTTTTTTAAGATAAATGTTTTAATTTCAAATAAAAAAAGATATTTAATTCTGATGTAATATTTTTCTAATTATATATAGCAGGCTACAGGCATGTCTCCATTTTAACTCCAATCTATTTATTTTATTGGGACCCTTATTCAACCGAAATTCCCCAAAAAGAATTCATAATATTTACGCACCAACCAATATACCGTCCATTCGTTGTCGTCTGGTGGGAATGTTTGAAGATAAGGACCATAATATCCCAATAGAAAGGAAAATGAAGAAAACGAAAGGATATGGTAAAAGTTCATTGGCTTCTTCAAAATATGAATGATTTCCTCGTGGACCTTTGATTGAGAAATAAATTTACATCTTGAATGAAATGGTTCAGCTCTTCATTCATAATTGAACTCTAATCTATTTCTTATATATAAATGTATATGAAAATATCATAGCGTATTCACCGGTTATAGGGTTTAGTTTATCTTTTTAAGGTATAATATATAAAATGTATTTATAAAAAATAAATTTTTTACTGAAGATTTTATTTTATAAAAATAAAATTAGATATTGATCATTAGCGACATAACTGTGCACTTCGTATGGAATGCACTAGAGCACTCCATAGTATTACCTTGTATATATATATATTTACATACGAAAAGACTATAGAAAGATACGAAACAAACCTTATGGAATGTTCTAGTTAAGTTTCTAATAGTCAAGGTTAACAATCAACTATTTTTTCTTAAATCAAATAAAAAATAATAATTAAGTCCCCATAAGGTTTAGTTTATTCCTTTAGATTTTAGTTTATAAAATATATTTAAAATTCTTCTAAGTAAAAGAATTTATTTTTTCCTAATAGTTGACTTAGCTGTTGACCGTTAAAGATTTAACTAAAACACTTCATAAGGTGTGTGTTAGATATTTATGTTGGCTATTATTTCGGGTTATGAGAATGATTATTTCGGTTTTTGAATAGTATATTTTTGGATAATATAATGTTTATAGGTTGATCAAATAAGTGGTTAAGATCAAGATTTATGAAGATTTCTTGGTTGCCTATTCTGAATTGTTATCTTCATAATTATCTAAATTAAATATTCTCATATTTAATATTATGATTATCTTTTAGAAGAATATCTCGTATATCTTTCTTGATTGCTATCTTGAGTGATAAGGTTTGATGATGATGATGATGATGAAACCATGAGCAAAAGACTTTGCTGAAAATTTTTATAAATATTCGGGAGAATATGAATATTTATGGTAGAGAACTTGGGAGGAATATATCTATTTCACTATTGCAGACTGTCACAGGTGTGTCATGGGAGTGTCACAACAGGTCTTGTAGGACAGTTCCAAAACTCAAGAGGAGTTCCATTTCAGGAGAAGTTTTGTCATCTTCAGAGGGATTCTAGAAGATGCTGCAATATAAACAAGAGGGATTCTTATTGTGAGTTGGTAAGATAAAACTTAGAATTTGGTAGTGATAGACTAGATGGATTCTATTGTTCTATACTACACTCTTGCAATGTTCTTATCTCATTAAATTTTGCAACTTGGCTTTGCTTTGAGGACGTAGCCTAAGATTGGATTTATTCCAATGGGGTGAACCTCGTTAAATCTTGGTGTTCGTTTATTTTGCTAAGTTTCTATACTTATCTTATTAATTACAACTTAATTGATTAATTGCTAGCCAAAGATTTTATCCATTGGTATTAGAGACATAGTAACAAATTAGTGAAATATCTTGGATTTAGGATCTTTTTTGTGCAGCAATGAGTGGACTACAAGAAGGAGGATCTGTGAGTAGGCCACCTCTTCTCAATGGATCAAATTATTCATATTGGAAGGTTTGGATGACTGCGTTTATTAAAGCACAAGATGAAAAGGCTTGAAAATCAGTCCGGAAAGGATGGACTCCCCCTAAAGACAAGAAGGATCAGTTGAAGGATGAAGGTACCTGGACAGAAGCAGAGGATAGAGAAGCTAATTTTAATTCAAAAGCTCTTAATCATATATTTAACACAATTGATATTAATTAGTTTCATTTCATTGCTCAATGTATTTTAGCTAAGGAGGCCTGGACAACCTTGCAAACAGCACATGAAGGAACATCAATTGTGCGTAGCTCCAAACTACAAAAGATAAGTTCTCAATTTGAGAAATTACAGATGGACGAAACTGAAACTATTGCTAATCTTCATGCAAAATTGAGTGATCTGGCTAATGAGTCTTTCACCCTTGGAAAGCAAATGACCAATGAAACATTAGTACGCAAACTCTGAGATCACTTCCGGAATGGTTTGCTCATAAAGTAATTGCAATTGAAGAAGCAAAGGATATTGATACGATCAAATATGATGAACTGATTGGCTCGTTACAAACCTTTGAGATGAACTTAAAGTTAAATCAGAATTACAAAAGTATTGCTTTTCAAGTTATTGATCCCATTGATTCAGAAATTGATTGTTCAAAAAATGTTCAACAAGCAATGTCTCTGATCTCACGAAATTTGGAAAACCAAATTCCGATCAATTCAAAAACAATACTGGAAGCAAGAAAATCCCTAGTAAGTCTTCTTTTGAGAATACTGATTCTAATGTCAGAACTAACAAATGAATACAGTGCAGGGAATGTGAAGGCTAGGGGCATATTTAGGCTGAATGCGCAACCTATCTCAAAAAACATAAGAAGTCGTTTATTACTACTTGAAGTGATGGGGAACAAACTGATGAAAATGAGGAAAGAACCGAACAAATAATTAATTTTGTTGCTCTACTTGGTGAAGTTGTTTTGTCAAAATATGACAATTAAGGTATGACAAATGTTGAACTTGATGAAGAGACGGAGGTAAGACATTGTTTTCCTGAATTAATTGACATAGATAATGACAGTGAACTCACCCATAAGGAAATGCTAGAAGCCTATGAAAAGTTGCTCAAACGGTGTATTAAACTGAACAAACTAAACAAAGAAATAGAACGTAAAGTAAAGATACTTATGTCTAAGAAAGAACAATTGAAAACTAAAATCAATGTTTTGATTGCATATTGTGAAGCAAAAGAGCAGAAATTTCAGGAATTATCAAAGGAGCATAACAATACAATGAAAAATGTGACGATGATGAACAGTGGCATAGAAAAGCTGGATCAAATATTTGCAGAACAAAGACAGACATTGAATCGTCGTGGTTTAGGCTATGATGACTATGCTCTCAGAATAGAAAACTCAAAGGTGAAAAAGTCACACTCACAAGGTACTAACATGTTAAGATATTCAGCCAAAGGTAAGAAAAAGATATTTGTACCTACTTGTCACTACTGTCTTCGAAGAGAACATATCAGACCAAACTATTTTGAGATGTTGTTTAACATTATCCCTCACAAGTTACTAACTCAACACCAGGTTTGGAATCACAAGTTTAAACAAGTATGGGCTAAGAAAAATAGGCACGAATGTTTGGCTGGATTTATGTCTTTAAGAATGTCTGATTCAGATCTATAGTTCTTTGATAGCGACTGTTCTCATCACTTGACTGGTAAAAAGGAATATCTGAAAGATTATCGTGACTGCAATCTTGGTTAAATTATCTTTGGTGATGGTAAACAGGGGAAATCTTAGGAAAAGGAACTCTTATGGTAACAGGAATGCCTCACCTTCATAATGTGTTTTTAGTAGAAGGGCTTCAGGTTAATTTAAGCAGAATTAGTCAATTGTGTGATGAGAAGTTGTTTGTTAAGTTCATTAAGGATGCATGTCATGTGTATGATGAAAATAAAAACTGTGTATTATTCGGTACTAGATCTTCTAGTAACTATTATACTACTGATACAGCTATATCATGTAACAGTGCAAATTATGATAGTATTAAATTGTGGCATGAGAGGTTGGGACTTTTGAATTTCAATCAACTATCTGAAATTTATGTTACAGGTACTGTCAAAGGAATTCCAGATCTTGGTGGTAATATAGGTGTCGTGTGTGAATCTTGTCATATTGGAAAACAGAAATATCAAACACACAAAGCTGTCAATTTTATTATTACTTCTCGTCCACTCGAGTTATTACATATGGACCTCATGGGTCCTATGCAAGTTGAAAGTGTTGGAGGTAATAAGTATGTGTTTGTCTGTGTAAATGATTTTTCAAGGTTTACCTGAGTAGATTTTCTTAGGGAAAAATCAAATTCCTTTGAATCATTCAAAAGATTATCTATGAGATTAATGATCGAAAAAACTGATGTGCTTGGAAAAATTGTTCATATTAGAAGTGATCACGGAAAAGAATTTGAAAATACCTTTTTTACTAATTTCTATGATGATCATGGCATTTTACATAAGTTCTCTGCACCAAAAACACCACAATAGAATGGTGTTGTAGAAAGGAAAACAGGACTCTACAAGAAATGGCAAGGGTAATGTTATGTGTTAAAGGAATACCCTCAAAATTTTGGGCTAAAGCAATAAATACTGCTTGTTATATCATTAATCGTGTTTATTTCAGGATAGGAACAAAGTTGCTGTCCTATGAAATATGGAAAGGAAGGAAACCAAATGTTCGTTACTTTCATATCTTTGGAAGTAAGTGTTTTATTTTAAATGATAGAGACAGACTTGGTAAGTTTGATCAAAAGAGTGATATTGGTATTTTTCTTGGATATACAACAAACAGTCAAGCTTATAGAGTAATTAATTAACGTACTGGAAAAATCATGGAGTCTACTAATGTTGTGTTTGATGAATCTATAGTGACTTCATCAAGGTTAGAAGATGAAGAAACAGGAAAACCTGGTACTCAATTGACAGGACAGCAAAAACAATCAACAGATGATGGACATGGTTCCCCCAGTAACTTAGAGAAATGCAGTATTCCGTTTGAGACAACTCAATCCACGGGAAATTCATTTGGAGCAATACATAATGAAACTCTAGAAACATAAACAGAAACAGGTGAGAGAGTTTCAAGACAAATTCCTTCCAAAATTCAAAAAACACATTCGTTGGAAGAAGTAATTCGAGAATTGGAGAAAGGAACACGCACTAGAGGTAAGACTAAAGTTAACTATAGAGAGATGATTAGCTTTGTCTGTTATTTGTCTATGATAGAACCCAAAAATGTGAATGAAGCCTTGAAAGATGATTGTTGGATAAATGCCATGCATGAGGAACTAGAACAATTTAACAGATTGGATGTTTGGTCACTAATACTTAGACCAGAAAATAAAAATGTTATTGGTACGAAATGGATTTTCAAGAATAAAACAGATGAGTCTAAAAGTGTTATTAGAAATAAAGCTAGGTTAGTTGCTCAGGGATATACACAGGTAGAAGGTATAGATTTTGATAAAACATTTGCACCTGTGGCTAGATTGGAATCAATTAGGCTATTGATATGTATTGTTTGTCTGTGTCAATTTAAACTGTATCAAATGGATGTCAAAAGTGCATTCCTGAATAGTATTCTAAGTGAAGAGGTTTATGTTGAACAACCTAAGGGATTTATTGATCCTAATTTTCCAGATCATGTGTTTCAACTGAAAAAAGCATTATATGATTTAAAACAAGCTCCTCGAGCTTGGTATAAAAGGTTAACAAAATATTTTTTGGAACAAGGTTACAAACGAGGGGGGAGTTGATAAAACTTTGTTTCTAAAACGGTTTTCTGATAATATTTTAATTGCTTAAATATATGTTAACGATATTGTGTTTGGTTCTACTTCTGCCCAACACATAAATGCTTTTGTAAAACAAATGATACAACAATTTGAAATGAGTATGGTTGGTGAGTTAACATATTTTCTGGGATTGCAAGTTAAACAACTTGTAGATGAGATATACAGCTCGTAAAGCAAAAATGCAAGAAAATTGGTTAAAAAATTTGGTCTCAAAAAAGATAAAACTGTGAGAACACCAATCTATACTAATCTAAAACTGTCTAAAGACAATACAAGAACAGTTGTGGATTCAAGTCTGTATAGAAGTATGATTAGGAGCTTGTTATATTTTACAGCAAGTAGACCATACCTATGTTACAGTGTTGGCATCTGTGCCAGATATCAAGTAAATCCTAAAGAGTCTCACCTGATGGCAGTCAAAAGAATTATTCGATATGCTAATACCACATTAAATTATGGCATCTGGTATACAATTGACATTACAGCGTTTTTGGCAAGTTTCAGCGATGCAGATTGGACGGAAAACTTAGATGATTGTAAGAGCACTTCTGGAGGATGTTTCTACCTTGGAAACAATCTGGTTTCATGGTACAGCAGGAAGCAGAACTCAGTTTTATTATCAACAGCAGAAGCTGAATACATTGCAGTTGGAAGTTGTTGTACACAACTATTGTGGATGCAACAAATGTTAAAAGATTATGATATTATTCAGAATGTGTTTATTGTGTTTCGTGACAATAAGATTGCCATTGATATATTTAAGAATTCTGTTCAGCACATTCGCACTAAACACGTAGACATAAGACATCATTTCATTAGAGAATTGATAGAAATTAATATTGTCGTCATTAAGCATGTATCAAAGGAAAAACAACTGACCGACATTTTTACTAAACCTTTAGATGCTAAAACAATTTAATCATTAAGGAAAGCTTTAGGAGTCTATTTTATAGATGTATGAATAACACTAGTATGACAGTTGTCTTATAGCATAATGGTTCAGCAACATTATTTTGTTTCGATTTTTTTTCCATCATTATTAAAGATTTATCATTTTTAAATTTTGCATATAGGTAGAATGTCAAAATATCTTTCATAAAATTAGAATTTTGCTCCACTTACACAGATATGATTGATTTCTTCAATTTTCTTTAAAAAAAAAAAAGAAAAAAAAAATTGCCAAGGAGGAACAATTGAATGTCACTTGATTTTGGCCAAGAATCGCTTATCTCTATAAGAAAAGAGTTACATTCACTATCTCAATGGAAATGTGAAAACTATCTCAAATTTGTTAGATGTCGAGGAGGAACAAGAGAATGTTAGTTCGACTTAAATTATATATTTTCTGAGAAAAGAATTACCATCACTTTTGTATGCAATAAACTAAGCATAAACAATCTTGAAAGGAGCTAAATTAGTGGGTGTTTGAAAACTATCTCAAATTGAAAGATCTTGCTGATTTCGATCATGTACACACGCTTTCACTAAAATTCTGATACATTGATAAGGTATTTTCTCTCTCTATATTCTTAATTTAAGTTTAAAAAATCTTTAACGTGAGTAGGAAATTTGATCTTATTGGGGTAATCAAGCTGAATTTATCTTGTTGAAGGAGACTGTCTTACTTATATTTTTAATTTGTTTTTTTAAAAAAATATATTTTTTTATCTCTCTCTAAAGTTTTCCCGGGTGGTATTCTATTTAAATTCTATTGGTTAGTATAATGTCCATTGCAGGTCAAATACCTTGATTCATGCTCAAAGTCTATTAGTCTCTGTTTCATATCAAAATTGGTCTTTCATCTACCTACATTAGGATTTTTATCCTCTAATAAATCTATCTTTAAGTATCAGATATTAATTGCACTTATTTCGAAGTTCATCTCTCATCTTTATGATTCTCGAAAGAGGGTTTTTCAGGTTTCTTTTCTCCAGATTCTTCTCATCGATTCTGCTTTGTTTTTCTGTCCAAACTCACACAGTTGCACAGAGTTTCATCCTTGATTTTATCATGCCACGGGTAAAGCATGTTTCTGTGAAGAAGAAAAGTGGCGGCACTATTTCTCCTTCGTCATCCAGCTCCACACCACTTCTGGCAGTGACTCCAACTCTACTCATTGTGACTCCAACTGGTGGTTCCAATGATATATCTGAGTACCTCCAAGATCCACGTCTCTAGGAACTTTTGAAAACCATTGTCGTTGAACACAGTCAACCCTCCTCATCAGCTACCATTCCTCAGTCGACCAGACCAACCCCAACCATCGACCTTTCGGTGTCCCAACCGTCGACTGCCGTTACTGAGGGTTCTGGAAAACCCACGAACAAAAGGAAAAAGGGAGATGTTGGTTCTAGGAAATATCAACTCCGTCAACAGTTTGGCTCTTCCAGACATGTTGCAACTTCATCGGCTCAACCAGTAGATTTGAGAGATTCTGACTCATCTGAAGAGCCCCACATCACCGCATCTAAGGATACTTTTCTTGCTACCTCTATCCCACGGGTACATTCTATCAAACCTCTCAATCAAAAAATCTTGAATGCCAATTGTGTTAATCACTAGAATACAATAGTGTCCCATAAAATCATTGGGGAATGTGTCATTGACATTTTGAGTCATGAAAAAGTAGGAATATTGGACTTTTTATCACGAAAAGTTTATATGAACTTTGTTTTGAAATTATCCTTTTACATTGATGGTTTGGTTCGGGATTTCTATATAAACTTGTATGAAATTCAGAATATTGATAGTCTCATGTTTCAAAAGGTTTATGTGTAAGGTCACATGTTTGATTTTTCTGCCAACTTGATTAGAGAATACTTGTGTTTGACAAGTCCTGCTACAACCTTGGGGTTTAGAAAATTAGTCACTTTGAATTTTGATGATGTTGCTTCTGAATTTACGAGAAGTCATATTTAGCAATGGTCCCATGAAAATGCTATTAAAGCCCATGCTCTGTCTACAAAATATTCTATTCTTCATAAAATTTCAAAGTCCAATTGGTTTCCATGTACTCACTATTCTATAGTTTTTGCTAAACATGCACGCCTTCTATATTCTATTGGGACTAATACTGATTTTGATTTGGGTCAGCACATATATGATCTTATTTTTGGGTATCATCAATGGGATAAATCGTATAGAAGTTTGCCTTTTCCAGTTCTTATCACCACAGTTTTTCTAAAGCAACATGATGTACAAGATTCAGCCGATGGTGATCCGGTTTATCCTTCTAAACTAATCAAAGTTTCTTCAAAGTTGTTCAAAGGGGAAAAGAGTCAATAATATGAGATCATCTACTCCTTCTGTGCTTGCCTCCTCCACTAGCTTGTCTCACACTAGCCTTGTACAATTGCATAAAGCTCTTGCCCTTTTACTTGTTGCTTTCTTTCAAGTTCAACAATCCATGCTCAGTTTTTTTAAAGCAACATGATGTACAAGATTCAGTTGATGGTGATCCAGTTTATCCCTCTAAACTAATCAAAGTTTCTTCAAAGTTGTTCAAAGGAAAAAGAGTCAATAATATGAGATCATCTACTCCTTCTGTGCTTGCCTCCTCCACTAGCTTGTCTCGCACTAGCCTTGTACAATTGCATAAAGCTCTTGCCCGTTTACCTGTTGCTCTCCTTCAAGTTCAACAATCTATGCTCAGTTTTCATCAGGCTGTCTCTACATTAGAACAGGCTGTTGCTACGGCTCTCACTACTCCAGCTGATGATTCCACTTTTGATTCTAATACCTGACATTTGGCAGTTATCTTGGCAACCAAGGTGGAGAATGGTGTTTGCATCATCTAGTCTATCTATGATTAGGGATCAATATTTCATTTGTTGCATTTGATTGTTGCTTTTGGATATTGCTGCATTTGAAATTGCTACATTTGTTTCTTTCTTCAATTACTAGATGATAGTATTTCTGGTTATATTTGCTATATTGCAGATTTTCTATTGATACATTGCTGGTACTCTGATTTCTTATATTGATTCAACAGTTTATTGATTCAAAAACTTTGGTGGTTGTGTTTTGCCAAAATAATGCCAAAGGGAGAGTTTGTTAGATATTTGTGTTGGCTATTATTTCGGGTTATGAGAATGATTATTTCGGTTTTTGAATAGTGTATTTTTGGATAATATAATGTTTATAGGTTGATCAAATCAGTGGTTAAGATTAAGATTTATGAAGATTTCTTGATTGTCTATTCTAAATTGATATCTTCATAATTATCTAAATTGAATATTCTCATATTTAATATTGTGATTATCTTTTAGAAGAATATCTCGTATATCTTTCTAGATTGCTATCTTGAGTGATAAGGTTTGATGATGATCAAACTACGAGCAAAAGACCTTGCTGAAAGTTCTTATAAATATTCTGGAGAATATGAATATTTATGGTAGAGAACTCGGGAGGAGTACATCTACTTCACTATTGCAGACTGTCACAAGTGTGTCACAACAGGTCTTGTAAGATAATTCCAGAGCTCAGGGGAAGTTCGGCTTCAAGAGAAGTTTTGTCATCTTCAGAGGGATTCTAGAAGATGATGCATTATAAATAAGAGGGATTCTTGTTGTGAGTTAGTAAGATAAAACTTAGAATAGGATAGTGATAGACTAGAGAGATTCTATTATTTTATACGACACTCTTGTAATGTTCTTATCTTAATGAATTTTGTAGCTTAGCTTTGCTTTGAGTACGTAGTCTAAGATTGGATTTATTTCAATGAGGTAAACATCGTTAAATCTTTTTGTTCGTTTATTTTCGTTAAATTTTTATACTCAACCTATTAATTACAACTTAATTGATTAATTGTTAGCCAAAGATTCTATCAATGTGCTTCATAACATTACTGATATAATGGTAAATAAAATTCTATGGAGTGCTCCAATTAATGCATTAATGGTTAAAGTTAATTGTCTGCTGTGGTTTTTTTTAAGTAATAATAAAATTTAATCAATTACAATCTGGGTTTAGTTTATCTCTTTAGGATTTAGTTTATAAAAAAACTTTACAAAAGTATTTTTTTATAGAAG
>JAOXNR010027393.1:0-23804 GCA_028571225.1 Parsonsia alboflavescens | reverse complement strand
TGTTCAGTGGATACCAACAGACCGTCCATCCATGAGAGAAGTTCTCGAAATGTTGGAAGGTGATCTTGAGGGTTTGAAGCTACCGGCGAAACCTCTGTTTTGTCCTCCCGATTCACCTCCCATGGAGCAAGGTAGCAATCAAGATTCAAGAGATTCTGCATTTCCCCTACGTGATCAGTCTATTGCTTTAGAAATAGAGCTTAGTGGTTAAAGAACTTAATATCACATTTTCCTTTGATTGTAAGACAAATTTATTATGCAAGTTTGTATTTTAGATGTCATTAGTTATATACCAGAAGTTTGTATTAGTTATTTCCTTCTTAAAGTGAGACGTGATAGATAAAAATTGAGTTTATATGTTTATATATTTATTCTCTCTAATGACGAGTGTAAACATTCACAAGTGAAATCATAATTTATATTTTAGTTTCGAGTTTAGGAATACATAAATTTTTATATTGACCATATAATACAACTTTTATGGTTGCCCTTATAGGTGGAGATGATGCTGTGGTGGCATCTGATATTGGAGATTCTTGTACCATCTATAAAACTATCTTAACAGGACGTCCTTTTTTTATTTTGTTTTTTTTTTCTAATTAATCTTCAAATATTTGATATGAGAAAATATATAAAATATAATTTGGGTAAGTACTTCGATTTTGTGTAGCTGAGTTGCATTTTATTGCTTTAATATGAGAAAACAAAAAAAAAACAAAAAAAAAGGAAATTGTGCTCTTTATTAAAATATTAACGAATTAGAATGACACATTTAAATTTTGAACAAACAATTTAAAATTTTATTTGAGATTTAAATATATTAATCTAATGACTTCTTTGAAATGATGGGGGTAAAAAAATGAGAAAAAGAAAAAGAAGAAAAGGGAGTAATTCTAATTTGTTAAAATTCCCGTTACGGAGAATCTGGCTACTAAGGCATTCCTAGCAAGTAAGGGCTCCCATCTTCATTATTTTGGTGTCTGAATTTCGTATACAGAAAATGTTCAAATTTCATTACTAGGAATATAACATAATTTTATCATATTGCAGGGTACTTTATTATACTAGTAGGATGTCTTGCATATGTAGTTGATGGGTAAAACGGGTATGGCCGAGATAAGTCAACGAAAACAGGTAGGATCCGGATGGAGGTCAATCCAAATGGATCAAAGGCCCCATGCCTTAAATATCTAAAAGTTAAGACACACAAAGTTAACGAGGAAAGGTGGGCGGCGACCCGCTACCATCAACTTCCAAGGTCAGCAACCTAGAGGATATCGACCTCCTAAATGAGCTCAAGAGAGGTACAACTACAAATTGGCCCAACTCGTCTTATAAGTCTTCCATCCAACGACCAACGGTGCACGACTCCTAATCACTCCCACGAGCTGAAGATCACTCGATGCGACCTCACCACAAGAGAAGTTTGAGGTACTTAACATCCATGGGTAGGCTGCGAAGTTGGTTTGAAGGTCGGTTAGCGAGCTCGTAGCTCTCAATAGAGACATGAATGGCTAGACGTCTCGTCCCGGGGAAACTCCATGATTCTAGAAGTAATTCCATGTCTCAGCCTTCATGTGTTCAACAGCCATGTCGTGGCAGATCACCTACCAAAACATTGCTCGAAGCACCAACACTGGCATAGATCCCAGAAATAATAATCCGGGACCTAGCCCTCAAGAGGACCACCAATGCCCAACACAGTCTGGTCCATCCCAAAGGGCTCCAAGCAGCTTTCCGAAAATGCAAGAAAGGTCAGAGCAAGGACCCCCAGATCCCACTACCAATGATAACAGTCCCAGGTCCAGGGGAAACTCCATGATTCTAGAAGTAATTGGTGGGATTCAACAGAATCCCACGGTTATCTTAATGGCCTACAATTACATAATGCAGAACCCCAACCTAAGAGGTAACTAACTTTCTCTTTTCATTCTTCATAAAAAACATACAATCGGTCTAAGAATAGAGAACTAAGGTGCTCTGAAGGAAACAGTTTTCTGAGAATAGTCTCTACCTACAATTATCTCTCAGAATACTAACTTAGCCATTAGAGCTTTTTCCTAGGCAACAACCATCTCCGGTGACCATTTCTCTTATTTTTTCAAGCTACTGACCATGGAGATCCATCAGGACCTATCTGGTGACCCGTGCTCACTTTTGAGCCCCATCACTTTTGGCGCCGTCTGTGGGAAGCTGAAGAAAAAAGCCTAACCATTTTCTCCCATAGAAAGTAAGAAAAACAATACTGATGGCTCAGTCTCAGCCTTCATGTGTTCAACAGCCATGTCGTGGCAGATCACCTACCAAAACATTGCTCGAAGCACCAACACTGGCATAGATCCCAGAAATAATAATCCGGGACCTAGCCCTCAAGAGGACCACCAATGCCCAACACAGTCTGGTCCATCCCAAAGGGCTCCAAGCAGCTTTCCAAAAATGCAAGAAAGGTCAGAGCAAGGACCCCCAGATCCCACTACCAATGATAATAGTCCCAGGTGCCTAGGCTACAGAGATCTGGGAGGACTCAGATATCGATGCCGATCGACCTCATGGAACGAATGGTGATAGCCTTGGAAAGGGTGTCCAATAGACAAGATTATATGTCCATCTAGATGCACTCCGGAGCCTTCTCGGAGAAGTTCACAACCATCTCAAGGCCAGACAGAATGGGCACAGCTTAGCCAGCCTCCACCCTCGGGGACGAGGAATCACTCTCGACCTCAAGAGATATGTCGGTAAACAGGTCGACAGCAAGAACGGCCACAAAGGGGAGCAATCCAGCTAGTTACCGACCTTAGAGAAGCCCTGAACCAAGGATGACTTAAGAGATAGGCTTAACTGAGTAGCCATGTCGTGCAGTCAAGGACAGGATGTCGTTCCTAAAGAGCAGGGGAGCTCGCTATGAACTCCTCTTAGAGCAAGAATGCCTCCTAGTCGTAGTCTGATCGAAACTACAGGTGAAAACGCTCGAGGGGTAGCCCCCAATCCACTAACGATAGTAGCTCTCCCAGCCAATCAGGAACTGCAGCGGACTGTGGACCTTACCTAGCCTACACCGTTTCTCCAAAGCATTCGAACAGCCAGGATGCCACCAGGATTAAAAGCTCCAAAACTAGAGAAAAAATATGATGGTATTGGAGAACCACAACAGCACATCGATGACTGCATCTCCTATATGGAGATGTTCAAGCACCTTGATCACGTCAAGTGTAGAGCTTTTCGGTCGACACTGACCAAAGGTCCAGTCTTGGTTCCAGGGCATTCTGAAAGCAAGCATCTCGAGCTGGACACAACTGAAGGAGCTCTTTCTAAAGAACTATCAGAGCAACACGAGGTGCGAAAAAGATATCAACAACGTTTTTTCTCATAAAACAGAAGGTCATTGAGAGCACCCGATGCTACAATAGTCGTTACAAAGATAAAGAAGTGGAGATTGAGGAGAAAATTGATTCCATCTACATCACTACCTTCAAGCAAGGGTTGCAAGGGGGTACGTGGGGCTCATATTGGCCGAGGAGCCACTGAAAACAATCAAGGAGCTGTAGACGCTCCTAGAAAAACTAATCAAGGCTGAAGAAACAGTGGTCCAGAAGAAGATCCCAGGCTTCACCTTAGCCATCAATAGAGACAACAAAGGACATCCAAAGAGTCCTAAAAAATCAAAGCGGGATAGGAAAGACCCTCAATCCAAACGGAGGGACCTCAAAAAAGAGGAAAAAGACCATCCTTGAACTTGTGACCATTCCCCTCAAAATGTCACGAGCATAAATCATGGTGGTCATGGAGAAAAGGGGCCTCCTGAAGCTACCCAGGCCTCTCAAGAGTCCTGTATCCAAAAGAGAACAGGCAAAATTTTGCCGCTACCACAAGGATCATGGTTACCTCACGGAGGATTCCTTCGACCTCAAACATGAGATTGAAAGGCAGATAAAGGACGACCACTTGCAAGAGTTTTTGGCCAAGAATGCGGGCCTAGTAAATCCACCACTAGCTGCCCCGCATAACTCGAGACTTCCAATTGGGAAGATAAACGCCATCGAAATTAGGTCCAAGCGAGCTCAGGGGGGAAATTCGAAACCCCTAACAATGTCATTCCAGATTGGTGACTTTTTGGTGAGAAAAATTCTGGTTGACACGGGAAATGCTATTAATGTCTTGTATCGCAAAGCTTTCGATCAGATAAGAATTGACAGAAGCTCGCTGATGAAGTCAGACATGGCTCTGACCAGCTTCAAAGAAAGTACAACTTATGCCGATGGTGTAGTACAAGTCCCAACCACGGTTCGTCTGGGCAACAAAGAAATCACTGAGATGATGGATTGGATGGTTGTGGAAGCCCTCTGATCTTACAATGCCATCTAGGCCGAAAATGGGTCATGGACCTAAGGGTAGAAATCTCCCTACTCAATTACAACATGAGAATCTAGGTCGAAGACACCTGGATCGTCATTGAAGGAGTCAGACAAGCTGCTGTCGAATATTACCTAGTTGAGGGTAACGAGAATGGCATGCCAGAGTTCATGCAGGAGGAATGCATCGACCTTCCAAGGGAGGACAATCACCTTAGAATCCAGGCGGCAAGTAGAGTAGAGAAAGTCTTCCTCAACCCCAAATTCCTCGAGAAAGGGATCAAAATTAGAGAGCTCTTACCTCCAAAAATCAAAGGGCAACTGGTGGATTCCCTTGAAGAAAACTTGAAGGTCTTTGCTTGGCAGCCTAGCGACCTCGAAGGGGTCGATCGAGGAATTGCTAAACACAAGGTCGTTCTCAAGCCATCAGTCAAATCGGTGAAACAAAAGAAGAGGACCTTCGCCCTTAACCGCAATGAGGTCGTAGCTCGAGAAGTCCAAGCTCTTCTTGACACTGGAATTTTGAAGGAAGTAGTATACCCTAAATGGCTGGCCAACCCAATTGTGATCCCAAAGAAGGAAGGGACATGGAGGATATGCGTGGACTTCAGCACACTCAACATGTACTGCCAGTATGACTCCTACCCCCTTCCTAGCATAGACTAGATGGTGGACTCAACAGTCGGATACCAGTGGCCATGCATTCTGGATGCTTACGAGGGGTACCATCAAATCCCGATGGCCATTGAGGAAATGGAGAAGACCTCCTTCATCATAGAGGTCGGGACCTATAGATACACCAAGATGCCTTTTGGCTTGAAAAACGCAGGAGCCGAATTCCAACGGGCAATGCATAAAGTCTTCAAGAAACAAATTGGGCGGAACATCGAGCTATATGTGGATGACATTGTGATCAAGTCCAAGACCTCAGAGGATTTTATTGAAGACATCAAGGAAACTTTTCAAACCCTGAAACCTGCTCTCATGAAGCTTAATCCGGAGAAGTGCACTTTTGGAGTTTCAGCAGGCAAATTCCTTGGTTTCATATTCTCAGACAGAGGCATTGATGCCAACCCAGACAAGATCAAAGCTCTGGTAGATATGGAGCCTCCCAAAATCCTCAAAGAGGTACAAAGCTCAGCGAGAAAGATGGCGGCACTGGGGCGCTTCATTAGCAAAATAGAAGACAAATGGGAGAAATTCTATGAAGCCATAAAGAAGTCGAAGGACTTCCAGTGGACCGAAGACTGCCAGGCAGCATTTGTCAAGCTGAAGGATTTCCTAGGAAAGCCCCCTCAGCTTGTCTCTCTCAGGTCAGAAGAAAAAATCTACATGTACCTAATTGCAATTCAGAAAGTAGTCAGTTCAATCCTATTAGTAGAAAGGTCAGGTTAACAGTTCCTTGTCTACTATGTTAGTCGTTTGCTCCGAGGTCTAGAGACTAGATAATCGGACCTTGAGAAGTTTTTGTACCTCATCATTTTTACTTCAAGGAAACTAAAGCCAGATTTTGATGCTTACCCGATAAGAGACCTAACCAACCTACCACTGAAACAAGCTCTGGCGAAGCTTGAATTATTAGGCAGAACAATGAAGTGGTCTCTCGAGCTCTCAAGATATTAGCTCCAGTTTGAGCAAAGGAAGGCCATTAAAGCTCAAGCTCTGTCAGACTTCGTAGAAGAATGTACTAGAGTTCCACTGGAATTTGCCAACACTTGTGAACACAGTTTCTGGACCATGTACACAGATGGCTCCATAGACAAAGAAAATTCATTTGCGGGAATTGTGTTGTTTAGCCTTGAGGGAATGAGAATCCCTTACCTTGTGAAGTACAACTTCCCAACCCCGAACAATAAATTCAAATATGAAGCTCTCTTAGTAGGTCTAAGACTTATAAGAGCTCTCAAAGTGCAGAAGCTGCATGTTAAAATAGATTCACAAGTCATAGCCAACCAAGTCGTTGGAGAATACGAAGCAAGAGAAGACAACATGATCAAATATCTCAAAAGAGTAAGGGATATAGTGTCTAAACGTGACTACTTACTTCCTCATCGAACAAATTCCTAGAGAGCAGAATTTAGAGGCGGACGCACTATCCAAAGTATATAGAGATGTGGTTAGAACAAAGGCCGAGTTTCTCGTGGAACAATTACATTCTCCTAGCATAGCTCAAGAGGAGGGTTTGGTCATTAAGGATCAAGCAGACTAGAGATATCTAATCTACAGAGTCCTTAAGCATGGTGACCTCCCACAAGATCCAAAAGATGCTAGCCAAGTGCGGAGATGGACACCTCGCTACGTCCTAATAGGAGATGCGAGGTATATAGAAGGTCATACACTTGGCCACTACTTAAACGCTTAAGCTAGGGAGAAGGACAATATGTCCTTGAACAGGTGCACAGCGGAATATGTGGATCACACATAGGAGCTACAACTGTTGCCAAGAAAATCTTAAGGACATGATATTATTGGCCCTCAATGGTTTCAGGCATTGAAGAGGTCATATAGAAATGCATGAGAATAAGTCACACCTACCGCCTATGAAGTACAAGCCAATGAACATATCAATGCCTTTGATATATGGGGCATTGACATCCTGGGACCCTTCCCGAAAGGAGTGGGGGTGTGAAGTTCCTTATTATTGCCGTGGAATATTTCACCTGATGGGTTGAAGGGGAACCAATGGCAGTAATCTCATCACCAAAAGTCCAGTCATTCGTATGGAGAAACATTGTGTGCAGATTTGGCATTCCTTGAGCAATCATATCAGAAAATGGGCGACAATTCATTGGTGACCCATTCAAGACCTTCTGTGAAAATCTCAACATTCAACAAAAGTTGACCGCAGTAGCTCATCCCCAACGAAGAGACTCACCGAGCTTGAGAAAGAAGGTCACAAAACTGACTAGCCAGATGAAATCCCAAGTATACTATGGGCATACCAAACCACACCATGACAGGCTACTGGAGAAACATCTTTCTGCCTTTGTTTAGGAGCAGAGACGGCAATGACAGTTGAGGTTGGAATGACATATTTAAGATTGACCGAATACGATTCAGTCTTAAACAACGGGGAGAGAAGAGCAGACCTCGACCTCCTCGAAGAGGTCAAGAACAAAGCAATATAAGTGGATAGAACTCATAAAAGGCAGGTAACAAATTTTTTCAACAAAAGAAAGAAAATAATACATTTCACAGTTGGAGAAATGGTCCTCAAGAGGTTAAATGTAGGCAAACAAGGACAACTGACCAGGCTACAAGAAAGCTGGGAAGGATCCTACATAATCCAAGAGGTACACAAAGGAGGGAGCGACAAGCTCCCTGGCCTTGAATCAAGATAACTCCTGCTGCCCTGAAATGCTTGCCATCTAAAGAAGTTCTACGCTTAAAGGACGTCCAAGACATTGCAGACCTAACTAAATTGTGAATTGAGCTCGGGAGGACCTGTCTGAGGGACCTGTCCAAGTACTATCAACAAAGCACAGTTTTAAAAGCTAAGTTTTTAAGGCTTATATGGATGTTATGCCTATATTATTTGCCCTAGTGCCAAGGCTTATATAGATATTATGCCTATGTTATTTGCTATTATACTAAAACAAGTTTAAATACATTGGGCAATTACTGAAAGGATCACAAGTGAAAGGCAAGTATGAAGCTCAAAGCATTGGCAGAAGGAATGAAGCAGTTATATATAAAAACACAGCAGGAAACAAACAAACTTCTGTAGACCATTCAATACATGTAGAAAATAAAGAGTTAAAAGGTGCTCCTATTCTAATACAAAATCTCCTCGATTGACTATGAAGGCAAGTAGGACCTTGAGCTTGAGATCTCTACTGGTGAGCCTGGAGAAGGACTCTTGAGCAACTCGGATGTCTCAACTCTGTGCTAGAAAACAGCCAGAGTCCTGTGATCCACAAATAGCCCTTCCCCGACATAAATCGACTCTGCCCCGTCATGGTCGGTTGCCCTTCCACCCCTTCAGGAAGCAGCCTGAGTCCTATGACCACCTCGGCTTAGGGGAACTGAAGGCCCAGCAAGAGCCTCGAGGGTCGGAGTCGGAGCAGATCCCACAGATGAGGAAACTATAAGAAGATTGGTAGTAGCTGGTCCGAAGAACCACTTAGCCCTTGGTCCATTGAGGTCAATCCTGAAGAGCCAGTAATAGTCCCTTAACACTGTCAAGAGGAAAAGACAAAACCGTTAGTGCAAAAAAATAAAAAAAAAACAAAGAAAGCAGAAGAAGGGATTAAGTTTAGGAGAGCTGCTTACTGGAATAGGTAATCCTCAAGGCCTTCCTGACCGTGGAGTGGTTGCATAGTACTGTTCTCCCCAAGCCAGCAGCATTCAGGAAGGACCTCAGCCAAACCAAGGAAGTGCACCCAACCTTCGCCAATTGGAAGTAGCAAACGCGAGTAGGAAATCCTTATGTTGCCTTAAGCCGAGGGGTAGGAAGGGAAGCTCGTTGTAGAAGATCTGGTTCAAATTCCAGTTTGGATACCTCTCCACCAGGCTGGGTGAGAGATGGGCGAGAAAGAAATGGGATCTCCATTCCCCCACTGGAGACAAGAAAGGGCCCACCAATCGGTGTCGAGGAACCAACCTGAGGTACCCCTTGGAAGAGCTAAAGACTTATGGAACCTCTAGCTTGAAGAAGCACTTGAAAAGGTCCAGGGACACCAGAATTCTATAGAGATGACAGGTTATTATGAAAGCAACTATCATTCGAAAGGAGTTGGGGATGAATTAAGCCAAGGGCACACCCCAAGAGGAGACTATTTCTAGAAATAAAAGATGAAGAAAGGGGAAAAGAATCCCCCCCTGAAGGCTGGAGTAATGAAGGGCCATGTGCCCAACACGTTTACTGTAAGGGTGCTCAACCCAGTGGTAGCGGGGATGTCACTAGCTTCTAGCTCCATCTCTACGTGCATCCAGGTGATATCAGCAGGACACAGAGAAAAAGACTGGGAACTGATCCTGACCTCAATTTGGTCATAAGCCAGACTGGGCATAAGAAGAGCCAGAGGGAAAAGAGGGGGATCATAGAAAATCCTATTGTCCTATTCCTTCAATTGGGAGGTTGAAGCATTAGAGATGGTGGCCATTTTTTAGCTGAAAAAGGCTCAGTCAAAGACTTGGAAGAAGCGAAAGCAAGAGAGAAGCAGAAAGGAGAAGGCTAATGCAGGAAAGTAAAGAAGTTGCAAAAGAGTTCAAGAGTTTCAAACAACTTCTAATATAATTGACTTTAGAGAAGTGTTGAAATTTTGGGTAGAAACCGATGAGCCAGAAGCGGTTCATTTTCGCCTAAAGCAAGTGGCGCGACCTTTCCAAAGGCAAAGAACTCTTCGTCTTCCCTCCAACAAGCTAAAGTGGGTCAATCTCCCAAAATCTAGAGCGGGTCGTCGATTCAAGACCTGAAAATGCTTCAACCTCTTCTTAAAATAAAAGTGGGGCACTTCTCCAAACCAGAAACGGGTTTGATATTGCCAAAATGGAAACGGAGCGACTTTCCAGCTTAGGCCGCCAGTTTTCCTAGAAATTGAGGAGATGTATCGTCTTCTAGAAATTGCTATTACGAGAAAATAGCACAACTTTTTAGGAGTCGCGACCTCAAGATGGTAATTTTCAATACCTCAGACTCACGAGCAGTTACGAGCAAGTAGCTCAACCCTTCAAGGGTCGCGACTTGGGGCTGGTAACTCTAAATACTTGAAAGTCAGGCCCATGAACTAGATATGACAATCTTTAATGCCTTAAGGAAAGGCCGCTGACCTGGAGATAGCGATCCCTAACGCCTAAAGGTCATGCTCGTGACTTGGAGATGGTAATTCTCAATACCTGAGGTCGAATTGGTGGGTACGGAGGTACGAGTGGGCAGGGACCTCCTATTACCAACCTCCAAATGAGCACAACAGAGGCCTCACTAGACCACGACCTATGACCTTGTGAATCCCAACCCTGCTCAAGTGTCTTCTATACCGCGACCATGTGTGTGCAAAAATAATTATCCAGCTTGCAACTCTCGACCTGAGACGAGAATGGAAAGGTACCCCCCAAAGCTAGTCATTAAAACTTGAAGATGGTAATTTAGGCACCAACGACCTTTGAGCTATCTAGGCCTAAAGGGGCGTACTGATGGGTAAAACGGGTAAGACCCAGATAAGTTAACTGAAACGGGCAGGATTCGGACCGACGTCAACCCAAATGCTCCAAAGGCCCAATGCCTTCAATACCTGAAAGTTAGACACATAAAAGGTGAGCAGGGACCAGCTACCACCGACCTCCTAAGTCATTGACCTAGAGTATATCGACCTCCTAAATGAGCCCGAGAGAGGTACAACTAGAAATTGGCCCACTACCTAGAAACTCCCAACTTGTCTCATAAGTCGTCCATCCAACGAACAATGGTGCATGACTCCTAATCACTCCCTGATGCAAAGCTGGCCCACAAAGATATTCAGGAGGTCCCACGCAGGTCCAAGAGGCTATAGGAGAAGTTTCAAGTCAATCGGAGTTGATCGGAAAAATTGAAAAGTTGTGGGTTGTGTCAGAATGGGCTCAAATTTGACAAGTCAATTGGTATCAGAGACGCAAAATGGAAATTATGCTGGGAAAATTAGAACCTCAACTGTAATCAACTTCACTCAAAAGTCTTTTACAAGAAAAGGACGATTCAAGAATAAAACGACAATATTCTTGATACACTATGAAACTTGAAATTTTATTAAACGTAAACTCAGAAGTTTCAAAACATCCAATTCTGCCAACAATCAAACGAAAGCAACGATAAATAAACCCTAAACCGAAAGTAGGAAAAAATTATGTAAAAACCCCAAAAGTTTCTAAAAATTATAGAAAACTGAAAAAGGCCCAAAAGTCCATCCAGATGGCACCGAATGGCCAGAAAACGGCCTTGGTCATTACATAGCAGTGAGTTTTGCTCACTGGATTGTCTCGGGTCGACTTGTCAAATTTGAGCCCATTCTGACACAACCCACAACTTTTCAATTTTTTTGATTCGGCCCCAAAACCTTTTCAATCAACTCCGATTGCCCTGAAACTTCTCCTACAGCCTCTTGGACCTGCATGGGCCCTCCTAAATATCTTCATGGGCCAGCTCTGCATCACTCCCACGAGCCAAGGATCACTCGACGCAACCTTACCAGGTGCTCTTGTATATGACTACACGCCTAATGGCTCCTTGGATAAGTTCATTTTCTTACGAGATCCAAATTGTACACCTTTGCCCTGGGAGAGAGCACGTGAGATAGCGGTAGGAGTGGCTCGGGGAATTGCGTACTTGCATCACTGTTGCGAGATGCAAATTATGCAATTTGATATCAAACCACATAATATCCTCCCGGATGATAGTTTTGTACCAAAAGTTGCCGACTTTGGGCTTAGAAAATTGTGTCCAAGACAAAAGAGTACCCTAGCACTTACTACAGTGAAAGGAACAATTGGATACATGGCTCCAGAGTTAATCTACCGGAAGGTTAGGAGATGTATCACACAAGGCTGATGTTTAGATGTCATTAGTTATATACCGATTTGTAATAAACCAGAAGTTGCTAAAGTATAATGATTTAATTCAGAAAGTGAGACGTGATAGATAAACATTGAGTTTATATGTTTATATATTTATTCCCTCTAATGACTAGTATAATGATTAGGTTTCCATGGTAAACATTCACAAGTGAAATCATCCTCTAGGTAAATAATTTATATTTTCGTTTCGAGTATAGGAATAGATAAATTTTTATATTGACATGGGGACCATATAATACAACTTTTATAATGGTCGCATTGATGGTTCCATCAATATTAATTTTATAAAAAACTTGTTCATAATTGATAGAGCTTGGTAACGATTTGCGGGTCAACCTGAATCATTATGACGCTTGCAATCGCAACCAAAAGGGGGAAAAATTAGATCATCAGAGTGGACTGTCGCTCTAAGGATAACTCCGATGCCTAAGTCATATTTCGAGAGAGTAATCTTTGAGAAAATCAGCTCATTTTGTCTATGAACAGTGAGTGATCCAATCATATATGTCGAATAATTGGTTACCTTGTTAGTAGTCACTCTTTTATTACGTGAAAGGAGGCAATTACGATAATTGTGAGATTGTATCCTACCAATTGCTTCTAGAATCATGGAGTTCCATAAGTTGGGATACCTTACCATGCACATCTATGGTTGAGAGCTACAAGCTCATTAACAACCTTTAAATCAACTTCGTGACCTACTTGAGAATGCTGGAGGTCTCGACTATCCCTTTTAGAAGGTCATGAGGAGTGATTATAGATTCATAGCGTGTGTTAAGAGTCATTGATGGAGATCAAAGAGCATACATGATATTGGAGAATTCATGGAAGATCTCATATGAAGAACTTAGGAGAATCAATCTATTCAACTTCAAATGTGGAGGTCTAGAATTGAAGGGCAACCATACTAGAGATATGGTCTATATTGATGATGAAGATGCTTATGAAACATGCTTATGCTTGAAGATGATTGGAGAGTTGAAGAACTTTGCAATGTATTCAAGTATAAAGACTTATATAGGGAATTAAAAGACTTGAATAAGTGTCAGAAGATGCCTACAGAATGTCCAAGAAGTGCACAACTGATACGTGCAGGGCCATGTGGTGGGGTGGTGTGGGGGTGTGAAGATGAGGTGGTGCGAAGCGTAAGTGATGCTTCTCCAACGGACGAAGGTGGGGGGGGTTCGGGTCCTGGCAGTGGTGCCCAATGACCACTTGAACTGGGTTAAGAGGACTGGGTTGCGCCTCTCCTATCAGCTTAAGCTTTTGGCATGGTGGTAGCACCCTCTTCCTTAGTTTGGTATCAGAGTCAAGGTCGCGGGTTCGAATCCCACCCCTGCGCACTGTTGTAGAGGCGCAACCCACTCCTCTTAACCCAGTTCAGATGGTCATTGGGCACCACTATCGGGACCCGAACCCCCCCACCTTCATCCGTTGGAGAAGCATCACTTACGCTTCGCACCACCTCATCTTCACACCACCTCACCACATGGCCCCGAACGTATCAACAACTTGAAGCCAAATCAAAGCAAGCAAACAAGGAAGAGAACAAGCCAAAATTGGCTTGTCTGGTGCAACCATCCAGTCCTCCACCTTTCCATCCGGCGCCGGATGAAACTTCACATCACCAAGATAGTGGCTGTTCGATGCTATATCTGGCCCTAGAGCTGGTGCCGGACAAGGGGTACTCTGCTAGGACAATTTTATTTTCTGATGATGTTTTCTTGATTTCTTCTTGTTATTTGGCATTTGTATTAGTTGTTATTATGTATTTAAACCCTATGAACAAATTATTAGGTTAATTTAGGGTTTTTGGACTATATATAGTTCCTTAACTTTGTAATAGAAAAAACTTATTCTACAAACACATTTCAAACAATTGAGAGAATCCTTTTACATTAAATACAACTTTTATTGAGTGTTTGTCTAATGGATTGAAATTGTATCCTAGACAAAAGAGTGCCCTTGCACTTACTGCAGTGAAACTAACGATTGGATACATGGCGCCAAAGTTAATATACCGGCAGGTAGGAGAAGTATCACACAAGGCTGATGTTTACAGCTTCGGTCAGTTGTTAATGGAAATGGTAGGGAAGGGCACAAGTAAATGCACTTACTGACCATTCCAGTCGAGTTTATTTCTCCTCGTGGATTTATGAAAAAATTGATAGAGGGGAAGAACAAGAATTGGATTTAGGAGCAATTACTAAGGCAGAGAAGGACATTGTGAGAAATATCATCTTGGTAGCATTGTGGTGTGTTCAGTGGATGCCAAAAGACCGTCCATCCATGAGAGAAGTTCTCGAAATGTTGGCAGGTGATCATGAGGGTTTGATGTTACCGGCTAAACCTCTGTTTAGTCCTCCCGATTCACCTCCCATGGAGCAAAGTAGCAATCAGGATTCAAGAGATTCTGCATTTCCCCTACGTGATCAGTCTATTGCTTTAGAAATAGAGCTTAGTGGTTAATGAACTTAATATCACATTTTCCCTTGATTGTAAAACAAATTTATTATGCAAGTTTGTATTTTAGATGTCATTAGTTATATACCGATTTGTAATAAACCAGAAGTTGCTAAAGTATAATGATTTCCTTCATAAAGTGAGACGTGATGGATAAAAATTGAGTTTATATGTTTATATTTTTTTTCTCTCTAATGACAAGTGTAATGATTAGGTTTCAATAGTAAACATTCACAAGTGAAATCATAATCCAAGTAAATAATTATATTTTACTTACGAGTATAGGAATAGATAATTTTTTATATTGACATAGTGACCATATAATACAACTTTTATAGTGGTGGCATTGATGGTTCCACCAATATTAATTTTAAAAAACTAGTTTATAATTGATGGAGTTTGGTAATGATTTTTTGGTCACCTTGAATCATTATGGTGCTTGCAATCACAACCAGAAAGGGGAAAAATTAGATCATCGAAGTGGACTGTTACTCTGAGGATAACTTTGATGCCTAAATCAGTACTCCGAGAGAGTAATCTTCGAGTAAATCAACTCATTTTGTCCGTGAACAGTGTGTGATTCAATATGTCGAATAATTTGTTACATTTTTGGTAGTCACTCTTTTATTACATGAAAGGAGGCAACTAGGATAATTGTGAGATCGTATCTCGCAAATTGCTTTTAGAATCATGGAGTTTCCCTAAGTCGTGATACCTTACCATGCACGTCTCCGGTTGAGAGCTACAAGCTCGTTAACAACCTTTAAATCAACTTCGTGACCTACTTGCGAATGCCGAAGGTCTCGACTATCCTTTTAGAAGGTCACGAGGAGTGATTATAGGTTCATAGCATGTGTTAAGAGTTATAGACATTTAGTCATGGCACGGAAAATCCATGAGATGGATTGGAGATTACCGGGTCAGAGGTCATGTTCTGGTGAAACTTCTAATAAGCTCATTTTAAGGTCGATGGGAAGAAGGTTGCTGCCCACCTTTCCTCTTGTGATTCGGACTTTTTGATACTCGAATTGGTACTTGGGTCCGTTTGAGTCGGTCTCTCTGTGTCCACCCATTTCTCCCATCAATAATATATAATTTTTAATCATAAAATTATCGATTCAATCATGACTCTATTGTTGTTAAATTATTGAACCCAAAATCAATAAATAATCCAATTTAGTGTCCAGTCTAGTTTTAGAAACAGTGATCTCCAACAACTAAAGAATCCGAAATAAGAAGGAAATTGTTACACCAAGAAGTAGGTAATGCAAAATCATACATTGAACACACGAACAACGCATGCCTATCTTTTCTTTCTAACACACTCTTTCTGGATCAGGATAGTTACTTATATTGGTTGATTCATGCGGCGACCTTGATCTACAAAATGACTCAGAATCCAAATTCTACTCATCAATATTATTTATATATTGGTGTATACAATACACCGTCTCTCTACTTTGACCATATTTCTTACTGAGATTACTCGGTATTTAAGCACAAATTAGATACTAATGTTAATCTACTTAATGAAAGCTTTAATTTGATATATTACGTGAACAAAAAGACTCCATAACGAGAGAGAAACTTAAACTCAAAGATAGCTCGATTGAATATGAAATACTGACATTGTTCATCAGTTCGGTACTGTTCATCACTAATCCTACATCGAAACTTTAAGGACTAACCCGCATAGTTCCTCACCTATATATGAAAATAATAGGCAACTACCAATGGTAAATGACATTACTACCAGCATCATTATTCCCCCTCACATACGCCACAAACTTAAACAAACTTAACCACTAGAAGAGTATCAGGTATCCACTTGCTACTCTCTAACAACTCCTCTTGTGCAGGTACCTGGAACACCAAGATACCCGCAACATCATTGGTCACCCAACATATCTTTGGCATAACAAATGCAAATTTCACTAGCTAATACACCAGACAAATATGCAAACAAGGTCCGGACTAGCCACTATCCCCAAGAACCTAATAGGCTTGAAAGGAACCCCAGACCAACATCGAAACTATCCCGACAACAATCCAAACACCTTGAGTGGACGTCATACCACCCATAGATGCAACCCAAGGCATCGATGACCCTCTCCAAGCACTCATTGGTTATTGTAACAGGCCGTACACATCAGCTTAATTCCCAAATCAAAAAAAGTCTACAATTGGGACAAACACTTTCAACAACAAGTTGGTGCAAACATGCCCAAGGGAGTCGGACCCTAACTTGGTGCCATTTTTGAAATAGACAAAATGAAGCTAGCCATTGATCATTTCAAAGCTTTTCAACTATTCTTGCAACCAAACAACTACCGTCCCAACCAAGAAGATGAAGTGGTTGGATCATCAAACCATACTAGAGGTAAAGAGCCGGATCATAAAGAAGTGCATCCAAAGAGAAATGAACCTGAAGTCCAAAAAATCTCCAAAATTACCCCTTAGTTGAACACTCCACAAAGGAAGCAACCCACCAAACAAATCGTAACACAGAGGATCCCCATTGAGTTCCAGACAAAGTTGAATCGGTTGGAACAGATGGTGGATGGAGTTGAAGCTGAAATCCCAAAATTCAGACATCATAGATCCAAAACTCTAGTCCCTTAGTCTCGAAACTCAGACATAGCAAAATTCCAGTAGATTCCTAGGTGCCCACAATAGATAAGTATAAAGGAATCACAGATCCAATCTAACATTTGTCCATCATCAACACCACCTTGGCGTTCTATGACCCAGATAAAGTGTTATTATGCAGTGCCTTCTCCACCACATCCTTCGGGAGGGCTCTTGAATGGTATATGGCTTTAACACCTGCTTCCATCTCTTTTTTCAATCAGATAGGCAATGTATTCCATAGTAACTTCACTGGAAGTAGCCAGCACTCACTACCATAGGCCCACCTCTTGAATATTCGGCAGAAGAAAGCGAGTATTGGATTAGAATTAATCAAGAAGCACTAAAAGTAAAGATTGCTTGGAACTAGTATACATAGAAGAATTTTGTCACGATTTGAAGCCCAAAAAGCACTTTGAAAGGCTTATCACAAACCAACCTAAAACAAGTAATGACCTTCTCCAACGAGTCGGAACATAGATCCGAGTGGACGACTTAGAGAGGTACAAAAAGATAATTCGACAAGCTGAAATGGATGAACAACCAAAAGTGAATTAGGTAATAAAAAGCAAAGATATAGGTAATACCAAAGTCATGGTAACAGACAACAGAACATCGGGAACGATGCAAGATACCCCCCGAGAACCCCATATTCAAGACCAAAGTCCAATTCGACACAGGAACCACAAACCGCATCAACACCCACCTTTGCCAAACCAACAAAAGAATTGACCAAGCCACTTCGAAAGCAAGCACAAGGGAACATCCTAAATCACAACCAGTTCAAGGGAAAACCTTACGTTCCAAAAGGGAAAGGGCCCTCCGGCAATCCGAACTACACCCTTAGCCATCCATGATTCTCAAAAAAGTAGAAAGTTTGGGAATCTTGACTCCCCCAAAACCTATGAAAACCCCCATGAGAATAGAATACAAGATTGGTATTGCAGCTTCCATCAAGATGTGGGTCATTACACAGATGATAGTCACCGGCTGAAGCCAGAGAATAAGAGTTCAATCCAGCAAGGATTGCTCACGCAATACATCAGCACGGTGAATATTGCTCAACAACTGTCACTACATCAACAACAGGTTGGACCAGGGATCATTAATATCATATCTGATGTTAGCATGGATTTTTCAACACCTCTAGGGAAGAGATTGAAAATTACTTCAATCTCTATGTTAAATGATGACATCCCTCTTGTGTTTGCCATGATGATTATGGGTTGCCTAGTGGTCAACATAGATGTCAAAGATGGATGTCAAAGATGACATTATCAAATCCAATCGTATCCCACTGGTCGGGTTTTCTAGCGAAACCACTTATGCATTTGGAATCACATCTCAGGAAGTTCAATGGGCACCAAAAACAAAGCTTGTTAAGCAAATGTGTAAGTTTGTCATCGCGAGCTCCCCATCCGCATATGGCAAGGCCTGAAAGTAACGAAAGCACAAGTCAACACCTTCCAAAATTCAGTCATAATGCCATATGAAGGAACACAATTTATACTGAAATTAGACATCACGACTTCCCACACTTGCTACAAAGTAACAATTTCCATAGCAACTCCAGAACAAAAAAACATGGAAAAGGCAATCCGGGAGGATAAGAAAGACTGGATCGAGCCAGCTGCGAAGCTGGAAGAATTCCAAATACATGCAACCCATTCAGAATGCAAAGTAACTATTGGAAAGGCATTGCCCATCCAGATGAAAGATGAACTCCTAGATCTATTAGCCAGATATCAGAATGTTTTTGCCTGGTCAACAAAGGACATGGCACTTATCCCAAGAACCATTGCAGAACATCGCTTAGGAATTCCGAATGCTTGTGATCTGGTAGGCCAGGGCAAAAGATTCTACACTTCATAGAAAGGAGAAGGCATCAAAATAGAAGTTGCAGATTTACTCTCTGTTTGAATTATCCGAATAGTATAATTCACCAAATGGATTTCTAACACAATGGTAGTTCCTAAACTAGATGGCTCATGGAGAATTTGCATTGTTTTCACTTCACTCAACAGAGACATCCCGAAGAAACCATTTCCCATTTTGAGAATTGACTAATTGGTGGAAGCAATAGCCGGATTTTCATACCTTTGCTTCTTGGATGCGTAGAAAGGTTATCGTCAAATCCAAATGGATAGGGAAGACAAGGAAAATCATCCTTTGCAACTTCACAAGGCTTGTTCTGTTACAAAAGGATGCCATTTGGGTTAAAAAATGTCGAAGCAGACTTTCAAGCTATGATAGACCGACTGTTTTCCCTGCAACTTGGATGCAACATGGAAACATATATAGATGATCTGCTTGTGAAATCCACAACTCAACAAGGATTATTTTCAGATTTGGAGGAAAGCGTCAAAACGATGATCAAATACAAATTGAAATTGAATCCCTATAAATGCTCATTCGGGGTTGAAGCAGAGAAATTCTTCGGGTACATGGTTTGAACATGGGGAATCGATTCCAACCCTTAAAAGACTCAAGATTGCTGAACATGCAGCCTCCCATATCTATTAAAGAGGTCTAGAGGTTAATCGGTTGGATTACAGTTTTAAACAGATTCTTATCTAAAGTTGGAGACAAGTGATTCCCATTCTATCAAGTAAGCTGCAACCCAAAGAATTTTAAATGGACTCCGAAATATGATGAAGCGTTCTGAAAACTAAAAGAATTCCTGGGCTGCCATCCCCCCCCCCCAAGGTTCTTGTTTCCCCCATTCATGAACCAACATTTTATACATATCTATCTGTATCACCTCATATTGTGAGTTCTGTTTTATCTGCCCTCTAGGGTTCAAGTATAAAACCAGTTTATTACACAAGTCATGTCCTCCAATGACCCGAAACTCAATACTCCACTTTGGAGAAACATGCATTGACTTTGTTGGTTACTTCACACAAGTTAAAATAGTAGTTTCAAGTCTATTCTATCCTAGAGCTAACAAATGCTCCTATCAGGCACATATGACATAAGATCGACGCGGCTGGAAGGCTTATGAAATGGGCGATCAATCTTTCCGAATTTGACATCGAATACCTACCCCAGAAAGCAATAAATTGTTAGGTTTTCTTAGATATTGTTCTTGAATGTACACTGCCAAGATTTGAACCAATTCCCAAACTAAATTCTGAAATAACCCCTCCTCAGAATTGTTGGATTTTCCACAAAGACAGATCAACAGATGGTGCCATATTTGTTTTCATAAGCTCCGAAGGCACCAAGATTGCTTCTATGTCAAAATAAAACTTCCCCAAAAGCAATAAAAAGTCTGAATATGAGGTTTTTCTAGTAGGATCGAGAATTGCAGAAAACCTCCACATCTTGCATCTTATTGCCAGGGCCAATTCACAACTTCTAGTCGGACATATGAATGGTGAATATGAGGCAAGAGAAGAAAATATGCAGAGGTACCTGATCGAAATGCATAAATTTTTAAATAAGTTTAAATACATCAAGGTGGAATATGTGTCCCGCAAAGATAATATGGAAATGGATTTTCTTTCTAAGGTGAAATAAGGAACCTAGATGCAGGGAACCTAGATTGAGGCTTTAGAAAGAAAAAGCATCGACTACCCGGAGACTATGAATATTGATGCTGAAACAACATAGATGACCCCAATTTATTGTATCAGATGGAACATTGCCTAAAGATCTGGTTAAAGCCAAGGAAGTTAGAACCATTTCATCCAGATACATTATCGTTGATGGACAAACTCAGAATGACATATTCATCTGTGCTCTCAAATGCATGACACTAGCAAAAAGAAATTATGTCATGAGAGAAGTGCATGAAGGTATTTGCAGGGCTTATATTGGATCTAGATCTTTAGCTTGCAAAATCATGAGAATTGGATATTTTTGGCAAACTCCTGAAGATGATGCAGTCAATTTGGTAAAAGCTTGCTGAAAATGTCGAATTAATGACAACATATACTACCTTCCTAGAACCGAGTTGCACTCCCTGACCAATCCAATTCCATTCCTTCAATCGGGAACGGATCTTCATTTACCTTTTCCTAAAGCATTCGGAGCACGAAAATTCTTGTTTGTTGTGATTGATTATTTCACAAAGTGGGTTGAAACGAGGGTATTAGCATCTATAACAACCTGAAAAGTGAAAGAATTATTTTAGGAAGATTTCATTGTCCAATTCGGAATCCCCTAGATACTCATCACAGATAATGGGAAACAATTCGAAGCAAAAGAATTCCAAGGTTTCTACACCGAGCTAAAAATTGATCATCGTTTCACTTCCATTGGCCACCTACAAACCAATGGATTAGCAAAAGTATCAAATCACATCATACTCCAAGGATTAAAAAAAAACTTGACACGGCAAAAAGAAAATGGGTAGATGAATTATTCAATGTCCTCTTGTCATGCAAGACAACTTCGAATGCCCGAACCAAGGAATCACCATTCAACTTGTATTTCGGAACAAATGCCTTAATTCTAGTTGAAATCAAAAGATCTTCCTCCTCATCGACTCATTCAATGTGGAATGGAATGACCGAAAGCTGGTTGAAAATCTTAACTTATTGGAAGGAACTTGAAATTGAGATGCTATCAGAGAAATGGTGTACAAAAGAAAGTTGGCAAGTTATTACAATAGGAAAGTGCCAAAACAACTACTCAAAGTTAGTGATCTAGTTCTCTATAAAAATGGAGTAAGTCAATAGGATCCAAATCAGAAATTAGATCCCACTTGGCAAGGCCCATACCTCATTGTAAAAGACAACCAGAACGGAAGCTACAGATTGCGGACATGGAAGGCAATAATCTAGCTAAAACTTGGAGTGCAATGAATTTGAAAAATTTTGTTGTATAAATCATTCTTTTTTTGGTAAAATTGGTACATGAATTCTAATATTTGTTGTAACTTTACACATCCAAAAATCCATGGCAGTCAATGAAATTAAGTTCTTTACACAGTGTTTCTACTTATATTTCTTAAATTTCTCTCCAATATCGTAATAATCAACAGGAACACATAACGTAAAACCATAAAAATAAAACCTAATCAAATTCCAGCAATTCATATACCAATAAAGACTTTAAAAAGAAAGAATCTGGTATATCCAAAAAAAAAAAAGAAACAAAGTAAACAAAACAAGTGCGAAATACACACTTAGACAAAATACAAATGCATCCGCACTACAAAAAGTCAAAACAAGATTACAAATGTTATGGACACGATGCCGGATTTGGATTTTTCGAATCAAGAATGAATTGGGCTGATACTACTGGATTAAGAGTCGCCTGTGGAGACAAGAAGTTGTTGGGATCCGACCCAACCCCAACTCCCTTAGTAGCATCCTCAATAAGAAACTTATTAACATCTTCACCTTCTGGATTAGAGACTCTTTCGGGGGGAGGGAAAGGTGCTGCACTTGTCCGGGATTTGAAAGCCAACATCCTAGGGAAGTGGATACTCGGATGGTTTGTCAAGAATGGAGCTAATGTGAGCAAACGGTTCATAATCCAACTGTTTTTCTTTTAAGTCATCCACCACCATCTCCAAAGCACCCTTCACCATGGTGAAAGACAACCTAGGCCACATGTTTTTGAATTTCTCATGTCTTAAGAAATCCCCCTGTACTTCCAACTCCATGGCCAGATTTAGATTGCCTTTCCCATCTTCATATTGCTTCTTCAATGCATCAAGTGTTGCTTGCAATTTAGCCTTTTCCTTGTCTCCAACAACCGACCACGCATAAAGTTAATTATTTTTTAACTCCAGCTATTGGATCTCAATGCCATTGGCTGCAACTTCATCCTCCAACACTTTCATCTTCTCCTCAACCTTAGACAACCTTGTTTTCACAACAAACCCCTTCATCTCTGCATCTTTCTTTTTCGTAGATCAGGTGTCACATTGCAGCTCCAGTTCTTGACTCTGTTGGTACAATTCAAAGTTGAACATAGAGGCCTAACAGAGGATAGCCGCATCACTCAAATTGTAAACTAGTAAATAATACAAGGGTTGCAAAAAGAAATGAAGAACTAAAAACAAAAAATTATAATACTTGGAAGCTAAGGAGAAAAGAGTTCTGCGTCACATCATCAAAACTTATAGTCTGGACGTGTGCTTGCGTATCGAAAGGTAACACGCTCCAGAGCACCACCAAGGCCTTGGTGCTATCGAACATCAGGTCATTCTCTCGGATGTTCCATTCCAGAACATATTAGCTATGGGCTCTAGTAAATAAACCGTAGTAGAAGTTCCTCCAGCCGAAACACCTTCAGCACTCTGTTGCCTTTTATGTCTCACCTCTTCCAGATGATCCCATTTTCTCTTTAGAGTGCTATCCCCAACAGTAGGGATCACCAAGCTTTCAATACCTGGTGTCTTAGGGAATCTGGACTTCTGCACAGGCTTGGGAGGGAGAAGTCTTTTTTTTGCAATGCTTGGCTGTTCGATGAGCTATTTCGACAATGAAGGAGCAGCCGTGGAACCTCCTACTTTACTTCCCGCAATTTTGGATGCAATCTTCCTTGCGGTATCATCTTTCTTAGCCACATCACCTTTAGCAACCAGATCATCTTTTTCTGCAAATTAATTTGGAACATAAAATAAGCCTTGCATACTTGTCACAAAGTTCTAAGACGTGTTCGACAAAACATCGGTTACAATTTCATAAGCAGGAACCTTACGAAGAGCAGACTTTTTTGGCCCATTGACTTTCTCCAACGAAGTGCCCATACATGATGTGATTTTCTTGTAAGTTTAAAAGGTTAATTTTCACACACAACAATCAAACCAAATCAGTATTAAACAAAGGACTCATCAAAGGTAAGTTTTGGGAGATT
>JAOXNR010027382.1:0-23811 GCA_028571225.1 Parsonsia alboflavescens | reverse complement strand
TACAGTGCACACGCAACCAAACAACACTGTAGCAAATTGCCGTTACGGTAACGGCCGGAGAGGGCATTAAGGCGCGCTCCGGAGCGCACCTTAGCAAATCCGTATATATGTATATGTATATATATATATGTTTATATGTATATATTACAATTAAACTTTGTGTATCAAGTAATTGAAAAGATATCTAAGACAGATATGAATGTCAAAACAACAATTTAAACTTACTTTTGTGGTCGTGTATTGCACAAATGTTTTGCATAATATTTTGAAAAGAGTAGTTAAAATGAATTTTTAAAAATACAAATATTAAAAAGATAATATTCTCAGTATTTGTGTGATCCTGAAAAACATCTCTGTTCCAATCGACATGTCTTTATGGAAAGGTTAGCAAGAATAACTATTAAAATTGACATGTCTTTTTTATGTGATTTTTCATTTAAAGTAACTATTATTCTTTTATAAAACTTTTTTTTTTCCATTAATCTCTAAATTTTCAACAACTATAACTGACATGCTTGAAAATGCGAGAGCCCTCATTGATTTTGGATTTTTTAAAAAAATCAATAATTTAAATAAATCTATGTAGCCTATTAATTTTTAAAGAATATGATCCTTGAACATTAAAAAATTTCTGTTGTTGCAATAATTTAAGCAAAATTAATAAACTTTCTTATTTGATAAAATATGAATATTATACTCGTTACATACAAAAAGAAAAAGGGAGAAGAAGAAGTTTTGTTTTAGTTTGATAATTATAATAAGTTAATGTTCATTGAATATCCAGATTATGTTCATTAGATTTGGATGAATTTTGTTTTCATTTATATCTCAATTTTCAAACAAATTAAGTGCTTGTGAACTCTAATTAATTTTGGTCTTTGCTTTATATATCCCGGCATGACATCCCTGTGCAATGCGCGGATTGGGGCATTCAAAATGATTGAAAACAATTAAGTAAAGATGTAATGTTTTATTATATTACATAACGTTGATCAAATCAAATATAAAAACAATTAAATAAATCATAAGTCATTACCGAAATTTAAATAACAATATTGGATTTGATTGAATTTAAATTTTTACAATTAATAATTTTATATGTAATGTCACTTGTCAATTCCTCCCTTCGTCACTAGCTGAAAGCCTAGGCTAGAACCAATTCCTACTATATATAGGTATAGAATAGATAGATATGTATATATATATATATATATATATATTTATATTTATACGAAAATACTATAAAGTGTACTATTAAATCTTTAACAGTCATAGTTAACTGTTATCTTTCTTTTATTTAAAAGTAATAATAAATTTGATCAAAAACTCTTAGGGTTTATTTATCCTTTTAGGTTATAACATATAAAATATGTTTACAAAAAAAAAAAAAATTCTTTGGAATGGCTTTTGCAAACATTTGCATTAGCCACAATGCATAGACTTTACAGGTCATGTAGAAATAGGTTGCATGATTGGTAGAAGAAGTTCTCAATGGATGAAAAAAGAATGGCTAATGTACCAAAGGATGTGAGTGAATATGATGGGAATCATGTGATGGATTGGTTTGGTTCTGAGAAGTTTCAAGTTGCACTATGATGTCCTATTTGGTGCTTAGATACATAATATTTAATTTTATTCCAATAAACAAGACATAATTTTTTGTTGCAACTTTTTTATCGATCTTTCGTTTTTTGGAAATAAGTACAAGAAACTCACAAAAAAGAGCAAAACCAGCCACCAAGCACACTGGTGGTCCTGTTTCATTTGCAGAAGTTGAATACTCAAGAGTAACAATATTTCATTAACTAGGTTACATTCATTATTCCTAGTATTAATTATTTATTTACTGTCATGTATGGTAGATTGATCCTGACACTGAGGAGATGGCCCCTTGATGATGCATGGGGGGAGTTACGACACACCGAAAGAACAAAAGAAGGAGAAATCCAATGATCCAACCCAAAATCCTAAGAAATTCATGTAATTTTTTTTTATTCTTGATATTGAAAGTATATTTTTCTTATACATAAAATTTAAAGCTAGTATGATGACAATTTTTATTTTTTCTTAAATTATAGAATCAACTTAATAAGCTTGTAACTCAACAAATCCTTACTCAACATACTCAAGAGGATGCTCCTCAAATGACTAGAGATGAGATACTATTAACTGTACTTGGTGAAAGGTCAGGCTACTTTAGAGGTGAAGGTTATAGACTATTCAAGATATGAATTAAATAGTTCAACAAGCATTGGAAGAAACTAGGGAAACTATGGAAAAGAATATCAAAGAAAACATTAGGGGTGAGGTGACAGAAGAAGTTATGGCTGATATTGATGGGTAATTTGAATTTATGTTTCAAGCATATATGGCTATATTACTATCAACATTGCAACAGGTAACATAAAATTATATGCTCAATGAACACTTATTTTTTGTTGTTATTTGGTGTTTATTGTTTTGATATCTTGAAATATGACCTATTCTTCTTATAATTTTACTTAATATTCTACTATGATAATGGATAGATTATATGTACGTAGACATTATATGAATTGTTGGATTTATTATAAGATAACATATTCTAGAAATGGAGGAATGACTCTGGTGGAAGATGAGATATATTTGGTATAACTGCTTGTTATTAAAAGCATGAAGGATATGATTAAAAAATAAAAAATTTGATTATGTGCTATATAACAAAACTTAATTTTTATGTGCATGCATCAAATGTAAGTAAATTTTATTGATATATCTTTACTATTTATACTTGCAATGTTCTTCACATAATTCCAGTGGATCGGCTAGTAGAGTACCATGAAGAGTCAAAAGTTCCTTCGAAAGAAAATATATCTTCATCATAAATTTCTTTTCTACCTTTTAAATTATGAGTTTTGCTTAGATTTCTTTTTAATTTGTGTTACGTACTATGATGACATATCACTTTATCTACTTTTTTATTGAAAAGATATTACGTTTGTAAGATATTCAATGTTTTTAGGGTTTAACTTTTTTATATAGAACTTTTATTGATTTCATTTCTATTTAATTTATATATATATATATATATATATATATATATATATTGATAATGGTAAGAATATTGCCCTTTATTTGGTTAAATTGTAAATTGAAATGAAACAAAAAGTGAACGACTATATGGTTTGTCATAATCGTAATATAAATTGAAACTTATTATAGTGGCAAGCGACGTTAAATGACGACATTTTTTGTCACCACATGTTATAGGATGTATTAAAATTACACTATGATAATAAGGAAAGTTGTCATTGAAATGACTTTTTAATGACTACTTATTGTATTATCACCAAAAAAATTCATATCTACAGTGACTAAATATGTAGTCACTGAATGTGGACTTTTCAATGATCACAAAAAATATTGTCACAAAATTGTCAACATACTGGAAGAACATTATTCTTCGCATTACATGTTATCAATGATGATAACAAGTAAAGAAACCGAAAAAGGTTTCTATGATGACATTTTAGTGATATCAAAACTTGTCACATTTAAGAACTTTCAATGACAACTTGCGTAAAGTTCTCTAATTACATTCAAGGATGGGAAGGTAAAGGTAACGACAAGCTTTTCGTCATGAGTATGTTACAGAAACACTTTGGTGACGATAATTTGTCTTTTCATGATGACTTCGGTTGCCACCTAAAGGAAAGTTACTTGTCATGGGTACACTCTATATCATTACCCTATATATATATATATAGTGTTACAGAGGACACCTTATGAAGTTCTCTAATTAAATATCTAACTATAGAAGTTAGTGATCAATTGCTAACCAAAAATAAAATTTTTTTATAAAAAATTATTTTTTCCAATTATTTTTTATAAATTAAATCATAAAAGGATAAATTACATCCAGAATACTTGAATATATTTTATTTTATTTATAAAATACAGTTGACCGTTAAAAATTTAATTGGAGCACTCTATAGCATTTTCTTATGTATATATATATATATATATATAGAGAGAGAGAGAGAGAAAGGAATGATAATGTGTGCTATAGAGCACACACTAACAAGTGCTCCAATTAAGTCTTTAGCGGTTAGTTGTTAAGAAAAAATAAATTCTTCTATAAAAAATTATTTTTTCAAATATTTTTTATAAACTAAACCCTAAGAGTACTTGATTAAATGTTAATTAATTGTTTTAAAAAAAATAAGATAGTTGATCATTAACTTTGACCGTTAGAAACTTAAATGGAACAATTGTTAATGTACACTCCATAGCACACACTAACATTTCCATATATATATATATGTATATATATATATATATAATATGTCATGTGGAGTGCACGGTTGAGTTTCTAACAATCAAAGTTTAGATCAACTATCCTTTTTTATTTTTAAAAAAAATTTCAATCAAAATTTTACTTTTTAAAAATATATTTTATATACTAAACCCTAAAATTGTTCAAATTTAATTTTTAAAAAATGCAATTGATTAACTTTGATCGTTAGAGACTTAACTATGCACTTTATAGCATTTATATATAAAATATATATATATATATATATTTATATATCGATTCAGTCTGAACTTAAGAGATTTTTTCAAACAATTAAAAGTGAAATTAAAATCTCATCTACAAATATCAAGAGCAAAGTATCCAACCTCATCGAAAACTTTTATGGAGGAGGGTTTGGTGAGGCGTAGCAGTTCTTCCATTCCAACTTAGGTGCACGACGCTACTATTGGGATAACAACCAGTACACCAAAGGTTGGCCCAACCTAGTCCTCTTGTGCAAGGGTTGGCTTCCGCAGTTCTCCTTCCTTTTAACACCAACAGTAGATTGGAAGCAAATTGTCACACGACGTGCATGAAGAGGGAAGCAAGCGGTGCAAGCCTATTACCTTTTTCAGTAGCAAGCTATGGTCATTAGACCTCCTAGTAGGTTGGGGCGAAAACTCCAAAACTAGGGCATTTCGCCCCAAGTGTTACACTTGGCAAAGCTTGCTAAACGTCTACTTCAAAGATGCGAGTTTGAGTTCTATGCTCCTCAACAGAACCTATTGATCGAGGAGCTCGGGAATGGGGTTTGTTTTTAGGTTTCTTGAAGCCTCAAATGGATTGGATCATTTTTTGAAAATGAATGAAGGCTGAACAGTTTCCAATGCTTTTTAGATCTGCTTTATATCTGGTCCATTGTCTGTGTGTTTTGTAAGGCTTATTCAGAAGCTGCTACAGAAGTTGACCCGGGAGATATACATGCGGAAGCAAGGGGCTGTTTTCACATTTACTCTGTTTGAGGGAAAAGATTTCAATATTACTCAAGTTTGTATAATATTTCATAATTTATCCAACTCTAAAACTATCTTTTCAATCTATATCTATTTTGATTTTTTCCTTTTTTTTAAAAAAAAACAAAACTAACCTTTATTCACTTTTATCATGTAATTACTATATTGCCCTCAACATTCAAAACAGTCTAATTACCTCTGCAACTGCTCTAAAATGGAATTGAAGACCATATTGATGAAGTTTCCTTGTTGAAAGTTGAACTTGAAGGAACTCATTCTCCCTATTGAAGAAACTATGTAGACCCTTTTTTCTCTGGGTTTTTTTTTTTTTAATTAAGATATAACTCTCATTTTCGTTCTAATATTGCTTGTACATTTTCCTGAATATATTTTTCTCTAGATTTGTGCAGACATGGCTTTAAGCAGAATAATTTTTCACGATGGTTCTCTAAGTGCAAGGACGAGTCCAGTAGTCGTACCAAACGACATCAATTATGAGGATTTTAGAAGAACTGTAGCTGGCTGCATGAAAATTGATTTAAACCTATTCGATGCAGAAATCTCATTTGCGTCCACATTATCCAATGGGTGTACCAAATTATTGGAAATTGAAGATGCATACAGGGTCGTGTTTTTGATGAGGGAAGCTGATCCTAAAATAATGGTCATAAACAAAGTTGAAAGATTACATCAGTGTGGTGGTGAACATATACAATGGATGATTTTGTAAATACATACGGTAGGAATCTGGATTGATATTCCGACCTGTAAATGATGAACCTGGGCCATCCGGAAATATTCGCAGTGCTGATGATGATTGTGATGATTATGAAGAAGAATATATCTAATGTAATGATTATGATGTCCCCGTGAACTTTGAAAAAGAAAATTTAGATAAATATTATCTATTACAAAGATGAACGTTTGGGGGAAGTTACTAAAAATTCTACAATACCTGAGCCATCCCGAGGTTACTATTTTCCTCATTTATAAAAAAAGAATTTAAGTTGGTTGAACTTGAAACCATATGGATAAAGAGAGAGGAGGAACTAAAAAAAGAGTACAGTTTCAAGGAGGCATAGTAACTGTGGAAATGAAAGAAGATTTGATGAGGCAAGAAAAGGAAAACTGGAACTAGAGACAATAAGATTGAATGAATTGCCTGTAGTCCCCAACCTTTCCATCTCTAGATCCGAGTTTTCTTTTTCTTACCTCATCAAATCTTCTTTCATTTCCACATTTACGATGTCCCCTTGGAGCTATACTCTTTCCTTAGTTCCTCCTCTAGCTTTATCAACATGCTTTCAAGTTCAACCAAATTAAATTTTTTTTGTTTAAATGAGGAAAATAGTAACCTCAGGACGGCTTAGGTATTGTCGAATTTTCTCTAACTTCCTCCCCAACATCCATAGAACCCATTTTCAATGAAGAACCACATCTGGTCACGTCGGGAACCCTCCAGAATGACCTCCCGTCTAGGATAGTGTCGAAGCTGATCTCTACAGTAAAGAAACAATGGAAACAGTTGATAAAAAAAAAAATTCATATAGTTAAACTCGCTTTTTCTTCTGGGTTGAATTGGTGGAAGGTCGAAACGATCCCACTAAAGGTTGAGATAATCATACTAAGGGTCGGTATTATGGCCTGAAGGTCGGTTTTAGCATCTGAAGGTTGAAGAAATACTTTGCCAAAGTTCAAACTTTGCAAGTCTTCCTTCGACCTTCTAATGATAAACACGACCTTCCGACCTTCAGACCTTAGTAACGACCTTCAATGGGATCACCCTGACCTTCTACCAATTCAACCAAAAAATTCTAATTCCCCAAACCAAAAGTCTCAACATCATTTTGCATACAAAGTCTCAACATTTCATAAATCATATGAAAAGCCGTAAAATAAAAAATAAAATAAAATAAAATAAAAAAGTTCAATGCACACCACCATCATCATCTCATAAATTTCTAATTAACACTATCACTTCAAAAGCAAAGAAATTATGACATCCATTTGAAGGGGGAAAAACAAAGAAATTAAACGTGGGAAAAAAAAAGAAAAGAAATCTTACATGTAATCTGTCAGACACGGTGACGGTGACAGTGGAGTTGAACAAGATAACACCCAAAGAAACTTGACCCAAAGAAAAGGAAGAAGATAACAACTAAAGAAGTATACATGGCCAGGATTCTCAGACCCAAAGAATACGAAGATGAAGGTCGAGTTGGCAGTGCTGAGTTTTTGTTTGTTTGAGGGATGGGCAGCAGATCCAAAATAAGAAAGGAACTTGACCGTTCGACTGCCACCGCTGCATGCATAGGTGTCTTTTCAACTGGCCAAGTCGTTGCATCAACCTTGGACTAATAATACCGACCTTTGAAATTGTATGCCTAAGGTCAGTATTATCCGCTGAAGGTCGAAGAAAGACTTTTAAGAGGTGAAATTGGCCAAATCATTGCATCAACCTTTGAATGATAATACCGACCTTAGGATCCTAATTCTGACCTTCAAAATACAATTTCAACCTTTCACCATTGCAAACTGCAAAAATTGTTTTTGCCATTTCCAAAGTCAGATCTCATCTCCCCAGTTGTTTATTTAGCTATTTCACATCCGAGGCATGTCACTATCACTGTCAAACTTGATTCTACAGCATGTCACCGTCAAAGTTCAAACCTTCACTTTTTTTCATATTATTTAATCATCACTCGTAGTTTTTTCATATTATTTTTAATTACACAATATCAATATAAAATAAAACAGGTAATATTTTTTCGTTTTCATTTACATGATTTAAATACTGCTCAAAATAGAATACCCATTTCAACTTAGGTGTATTTGGAATTTTCAATATAAATAACATCACTACCTAACAACAAGGATAAGGTAATATCTTTCTTACATGCTCCAAACAAACAAAAAAATTTTTTAAAAAAAATCAGTGGTATAAATGTTGAACGTGGGAAAGAAAATCGGGGTGACCAGCCTCCAATGAAGACCACATCTCATCAGGCTAGGCACCCTCCAAAATGACCTCAGTTCTCGGATCGTGTCGAACCTGGAAGGTATGCTGGGCGTAATCCATAACTCTACAGCAAAAAACAAAGGAAATAATTGATAAAAAATAATTCGTATAGTTAAACGTGCTTTTTTCGAGACAAAAGTGGTTGATCTCTATGATGTTTTTTTTATTAGAGAATTCTTTATTTTGAGTTTAGAATGTAACACAATAAGTGTTTCTCTAAAATCATGAAGACTGTCACGGATCCATGTTTTGGATCTAGCAGTGCTCTAAATTTCTCTATTGCATCATTGGTATTCTTATCGATCAATCTCATCAAAGAAGTCCCTCTTTATTTTGCAAGATTGCTTTTCCATTTAGCATCAAAAGTGCTAGTCTCGAAAAAGGTGTTCTCGGCAAATTCGGATTTACGAGATGTAAAACATTGTATAACACATCAGTATCAGAATCGAATGTGCCAGATGGAATTATCTTCCGACCTGTCTGAACCTTTGTCAAACTCTCATCAATAGGCTATTCTGGTTGTGCGGTATGTGAACCTCATCTAGGATGAGAATGCCACACATCCGAAGGAGACCCTAGGATGCCTGACATTCTAATCATGAATGAAGGTCACACACAACGCATATCAAAACAGCCTACTAATGAGATTTTGTCAAAGGTTCAGACAGGCCAGAAGATAATCCCATCTAGGCACATCCGATTTTGATACCGATGAGTTATTAAGGGAAAGCTAAATTGTATTAATGGAATGCATGTAAACACCTTTGCGATGCCCCTGAAGAGCAAAAAGCATCCAAGCGGGAAGTGAACCTCCCATCTAAGAACATAAGATGCAGCACGGGCATAAAAACGTCCGGAATATGAGGGTAGCTCAACATGTGTCCGAATGAACCTCTCCCAAATCGCTCCTCTACCCCATGGAGCTTGACCAAGTCAACTACTTCTGCTATCCACGAATACTTGCAATGACAACTTGCAGTTTTACTGGAACGAATAACACGGCTATGCCGGTCAATTCATCTCGGTCTAGCAAAGTCCATGTCTCTACAAATATAAAAAATATATATAAAAATTAATTAATTAAAAAAAATTAAATCCTAAACATAAATAAGTACAATAAATGAAATATACTCCAAACAATTTTTTATTTCATAAAAAGGTATTATTTACATCCTAAACATAATATTTCATAGAAAAATTTATAATAATTTATTATTTAAAACCATTGTATAAAACTTTATCCCAACTTTACCTCCAATATTTTAATTTTAAAACATTATAGTTATAACTTATTATTATTATTATTAGTACATAGACATGTATATTCATCCTTTATCCTTCCGAATATAAAATACAATGTATTTTATTTATAGAACAAAATAAAATAATCTTTGACAATCATATATTAAGTAATAAAGTACATTGAATAATTAAATTCAATTATACACTAATAGTATAAGCTACATTGTATAATATTAATAATAAATCATTGGAAAGTACGGTGATAGTTTAATAATAATAATTTTAAATAATAATAATTTATATTTAAGTTAAAATTTCAAATTTAATAATAAAAATTTTTATTTTAATTTAAAATTTTATAATAATTTATTATAAAATAATAATAGGTCGACCTTCCATTGATTAACCCGACCTTCCATATATTATCTCGACCTTCTATAAATTATCCCGACCTTCGAATATTTTTAAATTAATAATAATGGAATAATATTGGTCCAACCTTCCATAGATTATCTCGACCTTCAATACATTTTTCCAACCTCCCATGCATTATCTCGACCTTCCATACATTATACTGACTTTCAGTGATTTTTACAATAATAATATGAAATTATAATGGGTCAACCTTCCATACATTATACCGACCTTCAACACATTATCCCGAGCTTCAGTAATTTTTAAAATTTTATAATATTAATAATGAAATAATAATATGCCGACCTTCCATATGTTATATTGACCTTCAATAGATTATACCGACCTTACATATATAATAACAACATTCCATTGTTTCAACCCAAAAAGTCTATTTCGCAATCGTTTATCCCACACATATGCCTCCAAATAGGTTTAACATGCCTCAATTATCAACAAAAATTTTTTTAAAAACGGAACACAAACAATCGAGGCATATGACAATTAACATTTCCAATTCAAAAGCAAAAAACAAAAATGAAAGAAATGACGATCACAACACAAGCATTTGCATAATCATGGAGGGGAACAATCACAGCACAACCACATACAAAATCATGGAGGGCAAAAAAATTTTAAATGACACAAAGGGGACTTACCTTTAGCGGGTGAATCCTTTTCTCTTTTGCAGCAGGTGAAACCTTTTCTTTTGCAAGAGGTGTGGGTGAAACCCTTTGTTTTTTTGCAGTGGGTGTACCTTCTTCTTTTTCGACAACAGCAAGTTATCAGCGAACAAATTTCACAGCAAGAAGGGAGTTTGAACAAATGGGTTGTGAGAGGAGATGGACGATTGGGTTCCAGATGCGGGAAGGTCGTTTGAATGGATTTGTGGAAGGTCAGGTGAATAAGGGAGCAACAAGCCCTTGGAATTCCTAGTGGATTTAGGGAAAGACTACTGAATGAGGGGAAATGGGTGTCTTCCATTTGGTCAGCTGTTTTCTTTTCTCAATTTGGATGTCCGTACCAATTTGGATATACATTGAAAATAAGGCTATCCAAATGGATATAATTGAAATGTTTTGACAAAGCTAGTATAATTGAAATACCCCATTCAATGTTTGGTATTTTTGAACATTTCCTCGGAAGCAAGTTATAGAACTTGATCACCTAATTTCTTAGATTGAATATCAATAGATACAAATTGTGTGTGTGAACATGTTTATAAGGTCCAATTAAAATATTATCATAATTTATAAATTGATGTGAAAGAAAAAAAAAAGTCAAAAAAACAAAAATCTTCGAACAAAAATAAGGCAACAACATTAAAAACAGGAAATTATTATTATTATATTATTTGAACAAAAATTTTATTTTACTTCGGCAAAAATGACCTTTTAGTCCCTTAACATTTTTATTTAGGTTATAATAGTCCCTTTTAATTATTTTTAACTTTTTAAGTCCCGTAACAATTTTTGTACAATCATTTTGGTCCTTTTTATGAAAAATTCAATTTTCAAGCAAGTCAACTTTAAACTTTGGCTTTTAACCAACCCATTGAGAGCATATATGGTATTTTACAGATTAAAAAATAAAAATTCCAACTAAAGAAATCCCTATCCGATCTAATATTCCTTTGCATATCCGATGGTCATCAAGACATAGAAGGAACCCAACTTAGATAAAGCCAAGACTTTAATTTTTCTTTTTCTTCATGTTCTTTCCTTCCATCGTAGCTGAAATCTTCCCAACCAAAAATCTCTTGCTTGTGGAATGGTGTCCCATAAAAATAAAAAATTGTTTCAAACATAAAGAAATGAAATTTTAATTACTGATTCGACTAGTTGCACCAATCCATCCACCATCCCACGAAAAAAAATACAAGTAGCTTCCTGAATTGTCGACACAAGTTTAGTGAAATGATCTGCATAAAATTTCCATCCCCGATGGCTCTCAACCTTTTCCACATTCTTTGAGCCGTCCAATTTGTAATTCATCTTTCTCAGTGTCTATAGGATTCTTCACCCCCATATACAAGTAACTGGCCCCCTAAACTGAGGGTTGCTGTGTGACCAACTCGTGGGAGTGAAAATTCTTGTGGAATACTTTGCAAATCAAATGGGAATTGCGTCCATCTTCTCTACCCTTCATATTCTTCAAAAAGTCATACATCGTTAAGCACTTCATAACCAAGTCTTTCTTACCAAATAAAATTGTTTGGCTTCACCCAATATGAGTTAATGTGTGCATTGAACGAGGTGGAGGAGTTGCATGAGTCATAATTTTTCCCAAAACATTTTTTATTTTTATGGGAAACCATTTCACAAATAAGAGACTTTTAATATGAAGGATTTCAGCTTAGACAGAAGGAAAGGAGATGAAGAAAACGAAAAATGAAGGTTCTACATTTATCTAAGCTAGGTTCCTTCTACGTTAGAAGGCCATTGGATATGCAGGATACACAGAGGAATAGCCGATCAGATAGGAATTTCTTCAGTTAAAGGGGAAAAAAATTAATTAGGGAAATACCATTTATGCTGTTAATGAGTTGGTCAAAAGTCGGAGTTTAAAATTGACTTACCTAAAAATTAAATTTTCCATAAAAAAAAAGATCAAAATGCCTGTTCAAAAATTATTAAAGGACCTAAAAAGTTAAAAATAATCAAAGGTAACCATTATAACCTAAATGAAAATTTTAAGGGACTAAAATGTCTATTTTTCCTTGAAAAATTCTATTCTGGATCAAATTCATTGGATCTTGTAACTCACATTGAACCACATCACATATTTATCCTTAGCTTGATATAGATCGCAATGTTCATGTGTAAATATTAGTAATTTTGTTTCTTCCGGAAAATTTTATTATAGACCAGGTTCATTAAACCTTATCGCTCACATTGAATCCCATCATATAATGGATGTAAATCACAAGGTCCATGTGTGGGATATGGACAAGGTTCATATGCATATTTTCCTTTTTGCTTTTATTTCTGATTCTGTCATTTTTATTCACATGTGGACCCACAGAAATCTAATATCAGCAAAAAAGAACTGAAAAAACATGCGGAAGAAAAAAACACGGAACTTAAGGTCGACTGCCAATTACAATTAAATAGGTGATGCTTCGCGCCTTCCTTCGTCCCCAAATGCATATTCCACTCCCACCCTTTTTTTTTTTTTAGTGTTAGTTATTTCGATTATTTTAATTATATTTTTTTGGTGAAGTTGATTGAAGAAAGGAGTTAATTTTTTTTTTTTTTTTCTCCAATGGATTGAGAATTGAGAATGAAAATAGAGGAGAGAGAGACAAAGGCCTTGATTTTTAATAATGAAAGCAAAGGTCAAAAATAAATAAGAATATTTTTATCTTTTAGTATATTATAACTACTTTTTTAAAATTAAAATTTCTTATATATATATATGATCTTTATAAAAGGTAAAGAACGTCAATTACAAACTGAAGCTATTATCCAGATAAGATGTCTATACTAAATAACGTCATCTACAGGCTATATGACCCATATAAGAAGTGTATATAAAGTAACAACATTTATAAGCTGTCATACGTCTGTCTTGTATTACAGAGCTAACTTGATATATATTGAAAGGTCCATATAGACAAAGTTCAAATCAAATACCTTAAAAAAAATTACTAAATTATGTTAGGGAGAAAACAAATAAAAAAACCACACCCTCCAATTACTTAAAAGTTAAATATATAAACTTAATTTTATATGTGTCAAAAATGAAGTATTTGTACTAGAAAAATATATTCTTAAAACTTTTAAAAAATAATGTCGTGTGTGTCACTATTTTGGCAGTACACAGAAGATTTGCCACGGTGGCACAGCTGACCCCACCACCCAGGGGGGAAGCCCAAAAGAGACGTATGCAAAAATGCTTTAACGGATGCCACCAAAGCCGCGACAGACACTTCCTCCTCTTCGAACTGTGTTATATGGAGAGGGCAGCTCTAAATCAGTGCCTTCATCAAAGCTTTTGGTTTCCTTCCTTCTCCTCCTCCTCCTCTGCTAGGGTTTCTTGCTCTACACTCTTTATATATTCCAGAAACTAGTAGCAAGGTCTTTCCTTTTTCTCTGCATTGATTAACGAATGCTGTCGAGTGTTGGAATCAAAGTCGATAATTTGGTTTCCTCTGTGTGTGTTTTCTTTTAAGGTAAAAATAAATGGAGGAACGGAAGGGAGAGAAAAGGGTTTCGTGGGCTTCTGGTGCTAATCTGTGTCAGGTATATGCATCATTTCCCTTTTATTTCTTTGTTGTGTATATGCCTTTTGTTTGATCTTCTGCTTCTTTTTAAATGGTTTTGATCAAGTTTGCAGTTGTTGAACCAAGTTCAATGTAATTGAAATCCTTTTGGGAGTTGTCTAAAAGTGAATGTTGATGTAGTGATGGGAGAGTTTAATCTGGAGTTCTTGGTGATTTTAAATTTTTTGGACTAGTGTGTAGGATTATTAATTGTCTCAGCCCTACATGCAAAGAAAAAGAAACAATGATAATTTTCAGTAGATGGAAGCTACTTCTTACTGACAGTAAAAGACATTCTGATGAGTTAAAAGTTTAATTGCATTATCTGAGAATGAGATTCTTAGCCTTTTACTCATCAGAAAATGTTAAAAAAAAAAAATTAAGGAAGAAGAAAATGATAAATATGAAAGTTGATGTTCAAATGGTGACTGTGTGTATTGAAGTAAAGATATAGAAGAAACAAGAACAATTTAATTGATGCTTGACGTCTTGGTTCACATTCAAGATTGATCAATACCAAGTGTTAAGCAACTCTATTAAGAAATTAAGAAGGAAACATTGATTTAGTTCTATTTTGAACCTATGAGCTTCAAAATGTATTAATGTGATCCTAACCTTGTGTGGATTGGTGAAACTAGAAGGCAAGGAAAGTAGAAAGAGCTGAAAAATTCCAGTGATAACTTCCACTTTCTTTGAGAGAATCTACCGGGATCCAATCAATCTTTGTTAGGTAACTAGTTGATCTTAACAGTAAAAGTTAGTTTGTTACCCTCACAAAGGAGTACGTAATTGATAGACCAGGAAATATTAACTAGTGTTGAGTAATACTACACTTATGCCGTAGGCAATTTAAAAGGTCTAGAGGTGAGCAATACAGGTTGCCCTCCTTAATGATGCACACTAGTTTGATTTGGAAAGTTTAGAGGAATGTCTGTTGCACTTATGCAATTTGAACAAACTTATTCTACCTAATTCTATTTAGAAAACTCAACTTAGCACGTCATTATTTTTCTGTTTTTGCTATCCCTTAAAATGCAGATATTTTATTTCCTATAAAATGCTTTAACTTTCAGAATAACCTCTGTAACTTAATATTTTTGGAGTTACCAGTGATGTGCCAATGGTTCAATTTTAATTAACTAGATTTTGTTAAGATATCCTATCTAAAATTTATTTTCTTATAAATGTTTTATATTTCTAACACTTTGGTAGTGAAATCACATTCTATTATAATTTATGACCCAGAATGAAATTTATTGTGCTTAAGATGTTTGAGTTCTGTGAATATGAAAACGAGGTCTGTCTATCATATGCACAGATCTTAATGCTCTTAAAAGTTAAGATTATTGCTTGCATTATTAACCCTTCGTTTTTGAAAATTTTACCATAATGTAAGGTTCAACAAAGTTCTACGTTTTAATGTTTTCTTCAAAAAAGAAATAAAATATAAAACAAATAAACCGTTACCATTATTATCTATGTCTTCTGTTTTCTGGTAGGTTCGTTTCCATGATTTTGTTTAAATTGCATTGATTGTGAATGGATTTTAGAGGAGCTATGTTATCTTATGCTTGGCTTATGTCTACAAAAGGCATAGAAGAGAAGCAATTTTAAAGACAGAACATTGCAGAAATAAGTTGGAGGACATCCAAAGAGTATATGAAAGTTAGATTTCCAATGCATGGGAAGAAAAAATGTGGAAAAGTTTTGATCTTCTAGAGTAGCAATGATCCTGTGCATGTAATGGAGTTTCTAGAATTAGGGCATAGTGGGAACCTTATAGTCTTCTTTGCTTATGCAAACACCTGATTTTGTTAGCCAGTAGTGATCTTAGCAATGGACCTACGTGCAAGTGAAATTTTGAAATATCACTCTCTTTGTTGGTCAATAAGTTTGATAGTGCATAGGCCAGAATATGACTACATGGTTATATTGCTACCAACTTCTAAAACTGGAAAGTTTCTTGCGAGAAACTTCAAAATTCCCTTACCCCACTAACAGTGGATATGGATAAAAAGTGATGGAGAAACCACTTCTCTCTAGACTGCATAGGTTATGGTGAGCCTTCATGCTTAGCTGCTCACCAGATTTTCTATGACTAGCTGAATGGGGAAAGTCACATGAGGAAGTTAATGGATATCTTATTAAAACATCAAAACTTAGTTCTGATATTCCTATGATGTCTATGAACCCTTTGAGCTATAACGTAAGTTTCATGGCATGGGCAAGTTAACTTCTATGCATGGGTGTACTTCAGATATATACATTACATATAATTATATAGAAGAGTGGCGGTAATCATGATAATCTTTTTGGAATTTTGAAACTGCTTTGTCCCGTTAAGGCATAATCGGTTGACTTGCATTATTACCAGGAGACTAGCTCATATTATGAGTTTTCTTTGCTTTAACTGTGAACAACAATTTATAGCAGATGGTTGCTTAATGATGTACAGCTGAGTTCAGTTGTTTTCTTCACGTGTGCTTCTCCTGGTGGAACCTGAAGCTTGGCTTTATGTGCTTTCTTTATAGGCCTCAGTGAGTGGGCATATAGATAAAGAATTCCAATTGGGGATTAGACTTAATGTGTCTATTCGGGTGATATGCTGTGGTAATTAATCAACTTGATATCAATGTATCAAGCTTCTAAGTGAACTTTTTCACTTTTAATAAATTCTTTAAGATCATGTTTCTATTTTTGCCATTCATCTTAAATATTCTTCCCAAAATGAGAGTGTCGTGCATCCCTTGATTTAAATTGTCCAACAAGTTTTATTGGATCAACTTCAATAGCGAAAACATAACTGCAACCTTCTATTATCAGTAGTGAAAAAGTGCATATAACAATCTTCAAAGCAATTGTTTGGCAGCAATTCAGTTCTATATACCAATTATTCAGGCTCGGTAATTTGAAATGCTTCTGAAACCATTTCAAAGGTTTTAGGTGGTCCATGTGATAATGATGTAACTGAACGACACTTTTGTGTGTAATAAAATCATTATGAGCATGATTGGGTCTCCCAAAATTGAGAATTTTCTTCCATTCTCAAATGGATAGGTTCCAACCATGTTTCAACCTCTGAATCCACTCTAATTAAGTTCCTAACAAAGAGAATGTGTGATGTAATGCCATCTGGAATTAATGCAGTTGATATACAGAACAGAACAGGTTTCTGAATTAAGTGATACACTTCAAGTCTTTGATGGAATGTTATTCAAGAAACTAACCATGGAGGACGGCAGTGAGATCAGAATCCATTAATCCTTTCTTCACAGAATAAAAGTAAATATAAGGTCGTACAAGAAAAAAAAAGAAGAATGAACCTTAGGATTCTATTTAATGAGTAACAAATGCCAATTTAGCAAGTATGATGGCAATTGGATACCCTGATTAACTTTTTAATTGCGTTTTGAATTCTTCACATGAGGTATCTTGAAACTCCAAATATTTAGATGTCTATTTTTCATTGTCACTTTATTCTTGAATTATAATGTTATTCTAGCATAAAAATTAATTTGTATGATAAAAGTCAAGTTAAGAGATAGTGAGGAGACATCCGTAAGTGGATTTAGTAAATGCTGTCCTCAATTTAAAATAGTAGTTCCTATATGCTGTTGTTTATCAAGACCCTATTCATTTCGTATCGAACTGCATAACTTTATGGTTGGGCTTAAAAGTGTCATGAAGATTTTGAATCAATGAAGTTGTTCATGCAATCTGTCAATTTATAGACGATATCAGTCACATGGTTTCATACCTTCCATCAATGGTTCTCTCCTTTTTCAGTTACTATTTGGACTTGCATGCCATGTTGTGATCTCCCTGGAAAATCCTTAGTTTCATACTTCTTAACTTTAATTTTCTAGATTCGTACAGCTCATTTCCTAATGTATATGCATGTTCTCTTGCTGTCACTTGACAACTTGATAACCTTTTTTCTTCTTGCATGTTGTTTAAGACGGTTTTCAGCTCTATACTGAAAGAGGTGTCAATTTATCGAAACATCTAGAGGACTTCTTGCTTTTGTTTCACTGTTACTTGTTCATTAACTGATATATTTCTGGTAAACTGGCATGTCCATTGGAATAAATTAATAATGTCTTCCTTTAATATTTTTTTCTGGAATGTACATGGTACATCTATAGGAAATATAAATGATACATTTTACAAAGGATGAGAATCGAATTGCTCGTATATCAAGGAATGGAAATTCTACAGCCTTTCTGAAAGTGGTTTACTTGTATTAGGTCTGCTGTTCCATTCCCTTTTGCATCTAGGTGTCCCTGAAAAGGACTAGACTTCTACATCCTTGTTCAACAGAATGGGCAAAAGTTTTTTTTCCACCTTTATGCTGTGTATAATTAGCTCCTTTTTTTTCCCACTTCAGTATGTTGTTGGGTGGTTAGTGACTGTACAAGAATAATTTTATGTTCCACCTTTCAGAGGAGCATGGTCTTTTCATTTGCATTTTGCTATCTCCCTGTCCTCTAAATGACCTTGTTTTTTCTTGGTGTATTGCACATGGAGCGATGAACTCGATACTTCTAGTTTGTTACATGATAAATATTTCAAGAAAGCAAGTTTTTGACCATATTTTTGAAACAATGATTCTTGTTATCGAGCAGTTAAAATATTTCAAGAAAGCAGATCGCCCAGCTGAAGTTGGTAAGCAAACTCCTGATTGTCCTCAGTTGAAGACATCACACTCATACCATGTTGTTTCTGATGGTGGTTCTTCCAATGCAAACTTGCAAATTCCCCAAGTTCAATGGAAAACTCCTCCCAAAGTATGATTCACCCAGATGATCAAATTGCATGATTACAAATTCTGCTTTGTAATTCATGCGGTAACAGATTTATGAACTCATTGTGCAGTTTATTTTGAGGTCTGACTGGCATGTAGCTGCGGGTGAGGAAAGCGAAGAAATGGAGGTTCAAAAGCATAGGGAAACAGGCATTCTTGAGGCATTTTATCCTTGTTTTTCCTCAATTCCTCCCAGGTAAGCTAATTTCTTACTGTGATTCTATGGCTGATTCTTGATTGTCTTTCTTTTCTTGATCATGTTGTTCTGTTATCTTGCAGGCCCATCATTTCCTTGACTAGAGATTGTCCATCGTGTGATGATACTTATACTCCAATTGTTCCCATCACTCCAATTGAAGAAACAGCAGAAATGGACTTTTCATCTTCATCACCATCAAACATATCCATTGACTCACCACCAGAAAACCTACTCCCCTCAACCTCTGCAGCTCTCAACATTCCTCCATGCAGATCTGTTTCGACTCCAGATCCATCTGGCAATGGAAAATCTGCTCTTGCAATATCGCACAGTTTAGAAAGTGATGCAGTGATTGCAACAGTGGCTGCTGCAAATGCAATTTTGAAGAGTAAAGATCCGGGAAGTCTGATAGATACTGACTTACTGGTCCAATTCCTCAAGAACCCAGAAATGACTCTGGAACTGATTAACGAACATGTGCGACCTTCCACCACGAACACTGGAACATCAGAATCCAAGGAGTCTGCACATGCAGTTCTCTTGCCAAATTCTCAGTTACCTAAAGGTAAATCAGATCATGAGAATAGTAAACCTGCTGCTACTGGTCTGATAGAAAAGCTGCCATCATCTGCCTATGCTAATAGTGGGACAGCATCTGGATCAAAGCCCATCCAACCATCAGTTTCTTTGCTGAGATCCACTAATGATCTGATTAAAAATCTTAGCCATGAAAACAATCAACCAGCCAATGCAGGAACTATAGCTGAAGTGCAGATTTTAGAGCAATTGCTGGCTGCCAATGCAGGAACTGGAACAAGCTCTAGACCAAATCAAATACTTCCGTCTGTCTCTCACACAAGCTCTACTTATGATTTGCAGAGTGAGAAATCTAACAGCAGTCAATTAGTCAGAAGCCAAACTGTACTGAAGCCAGTAAAACAATCCCAGGCTTCCAATCCCAACACTGGAATATGCTTTCAATTAAAGCAAACAGCATTATCAGTGTCCTCATCTCGCTCAAATCCTGATTTTCTGTTTGAGAAGCCAACCAGTAAGCATGGTCAACTGGCAAATGATGGAACTGTGTTAATGCTAAAGCCTGTTAGAAAGGAAGTCAGAGAAGGATCAGCACCACAGACAGTAGTGAGACCTTCAGTTTCCCTGCTGATGCCTGAGTCTGATTTGCCACAGGCTCATACTGGAATTGTCTTGGTACCCAAAGCAATGGTGAAGAAATCTGTAGCTGCAGATGCTGACTTTGAGACAGCATTCGGAGAGAAAACAAGGGCACCACAAGTTTCTGTACCGATCTCTGATCATGATTTACCTGGCAAGAATTCTACAAATGAACAAAATCAGCAGGTCAACACTGGAAATAAGGTGGCACCGAAGCCGGTGGTACAATCAGCAGTTGTGAATATCAGGACAGGATGTGGAACGAGAACAAAGACAGGTACACCACCAGTTTCCTTGCCTACCTTAACTCATGATCTGCGAGGTAAGAGATTCACCGGGAAACAAACTCAGCAGGTGAATAATGGAAACATGGTAGTACCCACAACATTGGTGACAGAATCGTTATCTGTGAATACTAGAACAGGGACAGGGTTTAGAGTAAAACCAGGGATGTTACCTATGTCCATACATGATTTGCCTGGTAAGAAATTCACCAATGAAGCAAATGCTGTTGCTGAGCTAGAAGCAGAGACTCAAACATTTCTCGATCGAAGGATAAACACTTTAAGCAATTCCTTTGCTATGCCAGTAGCAGATAATCAACCACTTTCCGCTCCTGGGATAAATGCTGAGTTTTCTGGTAAGAAAATCAGTTGTTATTATTTGTTTTTCTTCTCAACTCTTCCTTTCTTATAGAGGATCAATAATGGCTTCCATGGGTAAACAACACAACACAATAAAGCTTATTATGTAGGTACTCCGTCAAACTTTGGATGGTCCCCAGCTGCAAGGCCAGTCCATTTATCTGGATCAAACTTTGACAGAACTCGCCTTAAGAAGTTGATTGATGAACATGGAGCTCATGCTGAGGGAGGACATGGGCCTGTTACTGGGATAAATCTTACTATATTTCCTAACCCATCAAATCCAGATAGAGATATGCTAAAGAAAATGGTTAGTCAATACGGATCGCTTCATAATTCAGAGATTCCCTTGCCTGGATCAGAGCATCTCCATTTTCCTTGGCCTGTTACAAGGTTTGATGCATTTTCACCCGAGGGAGAGCAAGGGCAGCAACCTCCACAACTCCTACCAGTGCCTTCTCCAACACGTCCAACATTGGAATTTGAGTCAAAGCTTCGGAGGCCCTGTCTCTACTACAATACTCCAAAGGGATGCTGGAATGGTTCCAACTGTCGATTCATCCATGAACCCTCTAAGCAGTGGAGGTTTGGTGGTGTGACGGAGGCCCCTAAAACTAAGAGAATGAAAGCGGGTACAGGGCTTACGGAGCGGACATGAACCTTATTGCGCAGTGACAGTTCAACTTCAGTTGCTGGTTATAGGTTTATACAGCCAGAGAATTTTTATTTCCTTCTTCTCTATAAATGTTTTATTTTTGTTTGCCTCTTCGCGGGGTTGAGGATTATAGGAAGATTTTCATAGGTTTTTTGCTGCACAGTTTAGCTTATGCTTGTGAAGGCCTCACATAGAAAGTTCAGTGAAGAAACCTCAAGAATAGAAATTTAAGATCCTTTCTGGGATGAAATCAATTTCCTTCGTCTTCGGTAACCGCCGATTCAAGCCGAGTGGAATCCAGGTACGATATTATAATGCCTATTGTGAATGGGAAGGATATCATCCATGATCTTCAGCATACTCTTGGACAGAAATAGGGGTCACCGTAAGTTCATAAATGGCCAGAAAACGTACTGCAAGATAACTTGCCTTTAATAGGGAGTCTTTGGCGGCATGCCGAATTGCGTAAACCCTCTCTCAAGAAGTCTAGACCTTATTTAAATGGCAAATGATCACTGCGGATCATACATATATGCGAGACTCTAGTAAGTGTCCTGAGCAAAAAGCCCAATGATAACTTGCCTTATTGGGGAGATGAGAGTCGGGCACAAACCTATTAGCCTATGTCCAGAAAGATGCTTGCTTAAAAGAGAGAGAGATTCTTCAACTGAAGAGGACCGATAGGCTATAGGGCTTGGGAGACGGGGATTAGGGGTTTTGAGAATATACACTGTATTAAGGCATAAAGACATTAATTCGAGCCCATTGTTGAACAAAATATAGAAATTTCCAAGCAACAAAACAAGTATCACAATGCTTTTGTCCCCCTCGATTTTATCTTTCGAGAACAGTTGAATTGTCTAAGGCACAGAGGTGTAGAAACTTTTCGATAGCTCCCCAGTATCGTTTGACAAACCTAACCATCTTATTAATGGCATGTAAAATTGCATATTACAGGGAAGTTTCTTAAATCCATGGCAATCAAATCGTCATCAATTAGCCTGTCCTTTGGATGATGTGAACCCCACTATCGGTATCAATAATGTCACTGATCTCACCAACCTTCAGTGAGAAGGTTGTCTCTTCGAAAGGCTTCTGCATCTGACCCTTGCCAAATGGACCTGCAATCAATTGAAAGGCAAGAAATTAACTGAAAATGCAACTGGATAATTCTGAGAGAAGAAAACACCGCCAGTAAATTATGGTAGTTATGAGACATTACAGGGCCTGCAGTTCAGAAACTAAAAACAGATGTCCTCAAAAAAGGGCAAACAATTTGAAGATATTCCCAAAAGCAGAGACTGCTAAACCAAAGAAAAAATTTACTAGTCGATCTGTTTTCAAATAACTATCATGCCTTAAAGGTGTACATTTCTACAAAAATTTTAGGAAAGGACTAAAATAAATAATCCTTGTTCAGATTTTAATGAAGACTAATTTTTTGCTTAAAAGATTTTCATGTTTCATTGTGCAAAAATGTGCAGGTAGCTGATTATCCTGGAAGACATTAGATCATTTTGTCTTGGAAAAGATACAAGAAAAATGTAATGGTTGAATGTGACACAATGAAGAAAAAGAAATATTTTTTATTTAAAATTAAAAAGAAATTCAACTATTAGTGAGCTACAAACTACAACCCCTGGTTACTACAGTGAACTGCATCTATTACTAGAACCATATGTTTTAGCAGGAATGTTGGTCAGATGTCTCAGCAAATTGGGAACAAATGTAGGAATAGCTTCAGTAAGGGTATAAGAGAGTCAAGCAGGAGTTCACAAAAGTTCATTGCTCTGCTTGTTGCTATATTCTTAGCCTTGAACTGAGGCCTGCTAACCCTAAACATCTAAAGCACAAGCTTGGAAAAGGTAGGAAAGTTTAGACCACATCCAAGATGTTTTGGGCTTGGATAAGAATTTGGGCTCATTTAGATCTGAAAAAAATTAATAAAACTACAATATACAACAATCTCCTTGATCTAATTACAAATATAATATAATATGACGTTCATCAAATTTAATATCACCACCGATACAAGAGAGTGACTGGAGAAGAAAAACTAGATGATAAGTTTTCAAATTGTTATCTTCTCAATTTTCAATAGTTTTTTT
>JAOXNR010027362.1:0-23824 GCA_028571225.1 Parsonsia alboflavescens | reverse complement strand
TTGATTTTTTTATTTTAATTAAAAGTCAAAATGGGTATAGAATGAAAAGTTAGTTTTAGATATGAGTAATTGTGAAAGTTGTAAAGAATTGGGCAAATAAGAAATTATTGTTTCAATTTGGGTAAAAATGAAAACTCCCCCAAAGGTAAGGATGCATCGGATCGATTCATTTTCCAATTAGACAAGATGACACACGCTGGAGAGCGAGAACAATGGGAGAGAAACATGTGGACCATCTCGTCTGCTGCTTTGACTGGACGTGACCTTCCCATCAAATGCATGGACAAGATGGTTCCATCCCACATGCCATGTGGACGGGATGGGTCAATTCATCATCTGAACTAGCTGGATGGTCTAGAAAATGCCTCTTGATGAGATGGTGTTATCTTGTCATTTTGGAAATCGAGATACCCAAAATCAATTAACACGTCAATCGAGACTCTTCCATTTCTAAGTATCTTCCATGATTCATGGTAGAGAATTGAGGGTTTTACAAAGGTTTTCTTTGAGGCGGGTGGGTTTGGTCTTCAAATACATTGGGCCAAAGTCTTTGTTGTAGTAGCCCATTTTGGAATGCGTATTTTTTAAATTTTGAGAACGAAACCTCAATATTTGCACTCTGCCTCAACACCCATTTAAAACTTAAAAATATTCCAGTGTAGCTATCTCTACTTTATTACTTTTATTAGTCTTGTAATGCAAAGTCTTGTACATGTAAAAAATGCATCGGGAATTTCAGTTTCTTTTTTTTTGTAAGAATTCTAAACTTTTTATTATTATTATTATCAAAGGGGAAAATGGAAGATAAATAATACATTAAATAATAAAAAAGACTTTTCTTGTTGCTATCCAAGTAGTTTTTTCTTTCCGAGTGACTAATTTAAAAATAAAGTGTTTTCTTTTTCAATCTTTGAAGTAGCTATATACCCCTTATATATATATATATATAAGATTTATAAATGATATTTGAGTCAAGCTTACAAACATATTTTGGCTATTTTACTTAGAGTTGAATCCATTTTATAAGAATTCAAATTTATGTAAATCAATTCACCAAAACTATAATCCGTCGGAACATGCAATCACTGAGTCATACTATGCCTTATGTATTACAATCTCACCTTCCAAACCTTGTAAATCGCAAAAGCTCATCGGCCTTATTGATTTCTATCCATATTTGAAAAAAAGTATACAACAATGCTTTAATGATAGATAACTTCTATCCCTTCCCCACTTATACTTTCGTTTGGGAATTAATAGTGCCAACAAATGCTAAGAGAGGTATACTATACTTTGACCACCTTTCGATCAAGACTAGACTTGTCAATATGATTGATCCAATTAAATCCAGTTCTAAACTTATGTAAGTCCATTTGAAACGGGTCAAATAAGGCTTAGGTCAGGTTTTAACAGAGTCACAGATATTGAAACTTAGCCTAATCCTTTTAAACTCATAGATTTCATATATTTTTTAAAATATTTTAATTTGTAAATTAATTTTTATAAATAATACAAAGAAAGAATAAAAACAAAGAACTGAACACAGACAAGAAAATGGATCAGGGAGGGCCCACTGCATCTTCTGATGTGGCACCCTTTTACTAGTGACATTTTCTCCCCCATCCCTCATTGGAGGAGTCTTTTGTATCTAGAAACATCCTGAAGCAGCAGCCGTTGGTTTTCTTGCATACGACCCTCCAAATTTTCCCGACACAAACTGGCCTTCATTCACATTTTCCCAACTACTTCTGCACTAATTTGCGGTGCTTTATCTCATCATAATCTATCACCACCAATTTTGCTAGGGTTTTTGTTTCCAACCAAATCACAATGCACTGCATTGTGTTCCTCGCTTGGAATCTCCAAGCCCTAAGTAGTTGATGTGTTTCACTACATTTTTTTCCCCTCTAATTATTGGATTTGAGAATTTTTAGAGGTATAATTCAGTGTTATTTTGTTGTTTTTTAGGGAATTGAAGTGGTTTGGAGTTGAATATTAATGGAATTTGATCAATGTCTGGACCTCCAAGGATGAAATCGATGAACCAAATAGAGCCGAAAGTGAGAATAGTGCTTGAACCCATGGGGAATAAGGCTTGATTGGTGGTGGAATTGCGGAAGCAGGTGATGAAGCCGAAGATTATTGTGACCAAGGCTCCAGTGGCTAAATCTTGGTGAGCCAGTGGTACGCGGGTAACTTTCTGGCCTGGAGAAGTAATTGTCGGCTTTGCTACAGACTACTCATCCTCAGCCTGCTTTGGTTGTTGGCTTGTTGTTGCCTACTTCGGCTGCGCTAACTGCTGTGACCGTGGTGGCGTAGGGAGAGGAGAGGAGGCGCTGTATGATGGTTTAGGAAATTTGAGAGAGAGAGAGACAAGAAAAGGGATGAAAATGAGCTACTGAGTTTTGTTCTTTAGTTTGTGTCGTTCAGATTCTAGGTCAATTAGGCAAAAAGTTTTTTTTAAAAAAAAATTGTCTTAAAAGCCTTTTGGCCCAGTGGGCTAGCCTAGCCCAGTTTTCATCCAAGTGATTGCCACCCATGGATGTCTGATTCTAAATGGGTTGCCAATCTTAATTCAATCCAACTCATATATATATAGGGGGTCTATGGGCTTAAATCCAAATCGACAGGTCTAATCAAGACAATATGCAGCTCCCTCCAGAAGGCATTAGTTGTACAAATCAAAATTGCAAGAAAAAAAAAAAGAGGGAAGAAAAATCAAACACAAAGCCCCCAAATCCAAATTGCAGAACTCTAATTCAAATCACAAAAGGGACAAAATCCTCCAAGCTTCCAATTCTTCAAATCCTTTTTCATTGACGCTGGAGCTCATAACATGCATACATTGCTTTGCAAACTTGGAAACAAGTCATTCTCTCAGATCCTTAAAATCTCTCTGCCATTTGGGTTAGATAGAGGTAAGGGAGTAATTGAGACGAGACAATTGGTAAATGGTTCGGGCTTGATTCGGTAAAAGGTTAAATTCAGCTTGACTTGAGCTTTAAATGAGTCGAGTCAAGGTCATGAGTATTCGATTTGTTAAACTCGCCAACCTAAACAAATTTTTAAAGTAAATAAATATTTTATTTATAATATTATATATAATATAATTTATTTATTAAATATATAATTTATTAGGTCGATGACCTCTGGGTCGGTGAGCTGGGAGGCCGATGGTAGCTGGCTGCTTGCCCATGTGTCCTCGCTAACTCTACGAGTCTGACTTTCAGGTATTGAAGTCATGGGGCCCTCTGGCCCATTTGGGTTGACTTTCGTCCAGGTCCTGCCCGTTTGAGTTGACTTGTCCGTGCCCATTTTATCCATCATTACCCCCTTTAGGCCCAGCGAGTTTAGAGGTCGTTGGTGTCTGCCGTGTTGTGCCCGTCTTCAAGTCATTGCTGCTTCTGGGTCTGCCTATTCCTTGTAGTAGCTAAGTTCAAGGATACCTTTCCATTCATGTCTATGGTCGAGAGCTACAAGTTGGCTTATAATTTTTCGGCTTCAAGTAGAGTTATGCACACTTGGTCGTAGTATAAAAGGTACATGAGCAAGGTTTGGACTCACAAGGTCATAGGTTGTGGTCTAGTGAGGCCTCTAATATGCTCATCTAGAGGTCAATGACCTCTGGGTCCGTGACCCTTGAAGTCGGTGGTAGAAAGTCCTTGCCCACTTGCACTTGAGGACTCACCAATTTGACCTCTAGGCATTATAAGTTACCATCTATAAGTCGCGAGTCTGACCTTCAGGTGTTGAGGTTCACCACCTTGAGGTCAGGGACCCTTCCTTTAGGTATTAGAAGTTACCATCTCCTGGCCGAGGGTTTGACTTTCAGGTATTAGAAACTACCATCTCCAAATATTTGATATGATTTTTAGGTATTCAATGGTTACCATCTCTAAGCTGTGATCTTTTGAAAGGTAGAACAGCTTTGTCGCAATTGTTTGTGAGGTTGGCCTTCAGGTATTTTAGGACTTATCATCTTGAGGTCACAACTCTTGGTACAACGGTTCTGTCTTCTTGCAATAGCCATTTTATTGAGAGGACGCATTTCTTAGCTTTTGGAAAGTTTGGCGAGAAATCTTTATTGGAGAATCATCCCGTTTTAGTCTTGGTAGCTCCGACCCACTTCTTTTCTAAAGAAGCGCTGTCTTTACTCTTTCTACTGTGAGAGGAAGTTGGGGAGAGCCTTGTCTTTGAACCATCGACCTGCCCCGAATTTGGGAAAATTTCATCCACTTCATAGGATCCAGGGTTCCCTTTATTTGATTCAAATCCGGATTCCCCCAAATCTCAGAGATTTGCACAAACTTTCCTTCATCTTGTCATAATTCTCCATAGTTCCTGCCTATTGCTTCTTCCCCTTCTTCAACTAGAATACTCTGCTTTTCCAAGACGTTCACCTCTTCCTTCAGGACTTCATTGAGTGAGTTTTCCTCATCTTTCTCTTCTGAAAAAAATTATATTTTCTTTACCTTTTCAGCATGTCAACTGTGTCTAGTAGTTCCTCCCCTCGGACCAAGGGATGCACTTCTTCTTCTTCCTCCATTGATCTGGAGAACGGAGTTTTTTATTTTCCCCCAGTATTGCCTAGTGCTCCCTTGGTGAAAATCGATACCTTTGAGCTCTTTGGAATAGAGGCTCATTCTATAGCTTCCATCTTGAGCCCTAGCCTAATCTTTCAGCTCTATGGTGAGTTTGGCCTTAGTGATGCAGGACGATTTTTGGATCGTCCGCAATTATCTGACAATAACCGAACAGGAAAAGAAAAGGGATGTTTTGCGTGATCACTCACGATTTTGGCCTAACTTGAATTGTAATTCAAAACAAAAAGTAAAGAGCAACAAAAGGAATTTTGATTCCTGGAATAATGTCTAAAAACAAAGCTTGTTTAAAACTAAGACAAAATGAAATATTTATAACCTAAATCTATGCTAAACCTAATCGGAATTAAATAAAAGAATCCTAAACGGAATTAAATAAAAGAATCCTAATCCGATTCAGAAATAATAATAAAAAAACAATAAAATTACTAAAATATCCCTAAAATATAATTAAATCCGAAAAACATAAAACGTGTCCAAATACCCATCAAAATGGTCCCGGCTGGCCGAAAAATGTCATAGATCATAGCTAAGCTATGTGTATTGCTCATTGGGCCGTCTCCAGTAGCCTAGTCAAGTTTTAGCCCATTCCGAGACAATTGGTCTGACCCGCATCGCGAGGTAGAAGGTCCAAATCAGTCCCGATTAGGCCCGTTTTCCTTGTAGTCGCTTAGACCTTTGTGGGTTCCTTGGTTTGGGCTTGGCCGGTGTAATCCAGTGGTCCAAACTACCCTGTCCATCTTGGACTATGTCCGCATCACTCTCCCCGTCCTCTGAAATGCTTGACCTCAAGTTGGAATTCTCACCTTTGAACAGAAACCCATCATGAAGGACGAAATCAGTTCGGCTTCCACTCTCAACTTCAGCTACAATACCTCCAAAATATTCATCTGCTCGAACATCCTCCTTCATGCTCGCGAAGTCCAAAGTGTGCACCTGCATTGCCTTAATTAACAAGCTCCTTCTTCTCGAGGCATCAACTACCTTGTTCAGAGTACCAGATTTATGATGAATACTAAAGCTGTATTCCTGCAAAGTGCTTACCCACTTTGCGTGTCTCGTGCTCAGCTTATGTTGTCCCTGCAAATACTTCGGCTCCTAATGGTCAGAAAATAGCACAAATTCCCTATATATCAGGAAATGTCGCCAATGCTGCAATAAGTTCACAATGGCATACAGTTCGAGGTCATAAACTGAGTAGGTTAACTTCACTCCACTCCGTTTCTCACTGTAATATGCCATTGGCTTCCCCTCCTGACTTAGAACAGCTCCAATACCTGTCTTTGACGCATCACAATCAACCTCAAATACCTTGTCAAAATTCAACTATACCAACAAAGGAGCACGTGCTAATTGATCCTTCAGAACAACGAAAGCTTCTTGTGCCCTTTCTGTCCATTTGAATCTATCCTGTTGCAGCAACTCCGTCAAGGGTGCAGCTACCTCACTGTATCTCCTGACAAATCACCTATAGAATCCTGCAAGCCCGCATGAAGGTACTCGGTGCATTTGATAATCCGAATGGCATCACCAACCATTCATAGAACCCCTCCTTCATCTTGAAGGCTGTCTTCCACTCATCACCAGGCTTGATCCGAATCTGATGGTACCCACTCTTCAAATCAATCTTCATGAATACTGTTGCTCCACTCAATTGATCAAGCATATCATCAAGCCTCGGTATGGGGAACCGATACTTGATAGTAATCCGGTTAATTCCTCTACTGTCCACATACATCGGCCACGAACCATCCTTCTTTGGTACCAATAACGCTGGGTCAAATCCTTTATCTAGAAGTTCCTGGACCTACCGTTTCAACTCATCATGTTGCTGTGAAGTCATCCTGTATATGCCTTATTTGGCAAAACCAAGCCCAGAATCAGATCAATCATACGGTAGAGATCTCTCATTGGTGGCAATCCAAGCAGCAAGTCGCTTGGAATCACATCCTAAAAACCGTCCAGCACCTTCCGCAACTCCTCTAGCACCTTTAGCTGGTCTTAGCTGAAACTCTCGAATGTACTCACCAAGGCAAAACAGATATCTTTGCTATCTAGGCTCTCCTCAAACTCTCGGCTTGGTTAACAAATCACTGCCTTCTGGCCAGTATTCTCCTGAAGTGGCTTCAGAATCACTTTTCTCCCCTCCGACCTCAACGTGTACATGTGAGTGTACCCATTGTACACTACTTGGTTATCAAACTGCCAAGGACTCCCCAAGATAATATGTGTCGTGTCCACAGGAACCACATCAGCCTCTATCGTCGGCTCATACTGTGGTCCAAAGGTGAGATGAACCCTGTAACGCTTGCTGACTTGAATATCAACATCTCTATTCACCCAACCGACCTTGTAGGGATGAGAATGGGGTATGGTTGCTAATTCTAATTTCTTCACAGCCTCTTCCGCAATCACATTCTCCCAACTGCCCGAGTCGATGATCAAATTACACGTTTTCCCAGTCACAAAGCACTTGGTTGAAAAAATGTCATGCTGTCACCGATCCTCACTCGTCCTGGGTGCCAAACACGTCCTGCTCCTTACCAAACTATCACCCTGGATATAATCAGGATCAGCCACGTAAATATATTCCTCAAACTCCTTGTCCTCTGGGAACTCGTCAGCATTTTCCCCCTCCATTTGTTCTTCCATGTAAAGCTGAGCTCCAGCCTTAGGACACTTACTGGCATAATGCCCTAAATTCTGACACCTAGGACAGCAGATATTGGCTTGGTTACCAAAGCTGCATTCGGTAATAGGGCTCTAGGTGGCGGTGGAACATTTGGTTGCTTCCCTGCGGGATGAGCAATCCTATTGCCAAAACTCTGTCCCGACCCTTGGCCTAGTATCAAATTTTCTCTGCCTTGAAACCCTTGGTTTTGTATGAACCTTTGCCCAATTGCTTGCGCCTTCATGTGCTTTTCTCCCACACTGTTTATGTTGTAAATAGACAATTCATCTCGTATCGGCAATCTCAACCTGTGCAAATACATGGTGACTAACCTTGGTTCTGCCTCTACTAACCTATTTCTAGCCACTAGCCAACAGAATTCAGTTGTATATTCCTCAACAGTATGACTTCCTTGTGTCAACCCATGTAGCTTTGCTTATATTACCTGTTCATGGTTTGGAGGCAGAAATTCTGTATTCATCTCTTGCTTCAAGGCTGCCCGTGAATCGAGTGGCAGCCTTCCATCCATGTACCGCCTGTAGGCATGCCACCAAGCTGCAACTCTATCTTTGAACCGAATTATAACAAGTGATGCCTGCTTATCCAAAGGTACCTCCTTCAGGTGGAAAATATCATCATCCTGCTGAGTCTAGTGGATGTATTCGTCCGGATTCAACCTCAATCGTTACTCGAGAATTTTGATCAGAAAACCAGCTTCCCATCTACAAAAATTTACCTCCTGATGCTGCTGGTGGTCGACGTTCCCAGGTGTAACGATTTCTCTATTGTACCGCTGCTCTCCCTATGCCGGTGGCTCAACATGATTTTGCACCTCCAAGCGTGCTAACACGGCTCGCAACAACTCCATCACATCTTGGTTCCTCATTGTTTCGCTCCATTTCGATAGAATTTTTTAAATTCTGACAAAGTTTGATTTGGCTAAACAGTAAAATCGATGAATAGTGATGGTGAACAGTTGCGGAACAGTATCAGAATAGTGACAGTGAATAGTGCCAATGAAATAGCCTGTGAACAGTATCGGAATAGTGATGATGAACAGTGCTGATGAACAGTGCAATGGCAACATTTTCGAAAAACTTTCGGAAACTCATACTTTGGATGATTTAAAATCAAGGCTTTGATGCCAAGTTGATTCAGGAAAAGAAAAGGGATGTTTTGCATGATCACTCATGATTTTGGCGTAACTTGAATTGCAATTCAAAACCAAAAGTAAAGAGAAAGAAAAGGAATTTTGATTCCTGGAATAATGTCGAAAAACAAAGTTTGTTTAAAACTTAGACAAAACGAAATATTTGTAACCTAAATCTATCCTAAACCTAATTAGAATTAATTAAAAGAATCCTAATTGGATTTAAATAAAAGAATCCTAATCCGTTTCATAAATAATTTAAAAAAAACAACAAAATTACGAAAATATCCTTAAAATATAATTAAATCCGAAAAACATAAAATGTGCTCGAAAACCCATCAAGATGAGCCTAGTTGGCCGAAAAATGTCATAGGTCATAGCATAGCTATGGGTATTGTTCATTGGGCCGTCTCCAGTAGCCCAGTCAAGTTTCAACCCATTATGAGAAAATTGGTCTGACCCGTATCCCGAGGTAGAAGGTCCAAATTAGTCTAGATCAGGCCCATTTTCCTTGCAGTCGCTTGGACCTTTGTGGGCTCCCTGGTGTGGGCTTGGCCAATATAATTTGGTGGTCCAAACTGCCCTGTCCATCTTGGACGATGTCCTCATCACTGAGCAAGAATGTAATGGTTGCCGCCGAGAGGCATGAGCACACCTACAATAGGCGTGATGGACACATAGTCCTTTATAGTGCTAACCTCAAGGGAGGTATCTTATTTCTATATATTCATCCTCTGTTATTTGATATTGTTTACTTTTGGCCCTTTTCCTTGGCCGAACTTGTTCCCAATTCCTTTCGAATAGTGGCCACCTTTGTGGCCATCTGCCATCCTTACTAAGTTCCGGTTTCTCTGGAACTCTTTAGGTGTTCCGGCAACTGGCGCAGTAGGGTATCTTCAATTCACTCCTCGACACAAACTGGTTGGTCCCTTCCAATCTTCTACGAGGGAGTGGAAACCCCTGTTCTTCATTGCTCGCCTCCCTTGTCATTCTCTTCGACTCGAAGCTTATCCCGATTGGGACCTTAGTTGCACATTTTTCAACGAGCTTCCTCAGTTATCAGTCGACTAGGCTGAACATAGGGACTTTGTTCTAGACCTGGTTGACTCAAATAAACCCAAAATAGGATGCTCTGCCCAGTCTGGCCCGAGGGTTTCGATCACTCTATCAGATTAGGACGACCGACAGAGGGCAACTTTCCCTCACTTGGGAAGTCTTTGGTGATATCTTCTCTTGGTTGGTAGAGTTTTTTGTTTTCACAGAATTCTTATGTTTCTTGGCTTGGTTCTAACAACTTTTTCCTTTTCCTTGTTTCTGCAGAAATGAAAACTCCTCAATGGCTTAGTCCTTCCAGTCCCTCTGGGACCTCTAGGGGAAGAGGTCAAGGCTGCCCTGGCAGAACTCTGGTTATTAGAAATCTCATTCCACTAGGTCGAGGAGAAGCTCCAGTAGCTAAGAGGACTTGGAGGGCCTCTAAACGAACCTCGGCCGCTGCTAGAATAAAGCCTTCCGATCAGCCCATCAAGATTTTGACCTCGTCTTCTTCGCCCTCTTCCACATGCCTAATGAAATTCACTTCATTCTCTTCTGGGAAGGGCAAAACTTTGGGAGCCCTTGGTTCCAAACCTTCCTTCTTGGGTTGTGCAATGGAGGAGGTCGCGAAGACTTTGAAAAGGCTGGGAGACTCTGCTATGGTTGCTCACACTACTGAGGGGAGTGCAATGTGTGCCCTTGACCTGGCTATGGAATCATCTGACTCTTTATTCCAATAGCCCCATTCTCAATACTTCTTGGTGGAGTGTGTTCAGTTAATTGACCGGGAGATCTGCTGGTAGCCGATAGATGAGGAGGTCGGGAAATTTGGGGCTTCCTTTCTTTCTTGGACAGGTTTCTTTTGATGATCTTGGTATGTCCTTACTCTTTTTTGGCTTTTATCCATCAATTTATTCCCTCTCTCTTTTGCAAGGCCATGTGGTCTTGGGTGAGTTGTTGAGGAGGCAGGTTGAAAAGGTCTCCAAGGATCGGGAGTTTGAATCCCTGATCGAAGAGCTCCAAGGAGCCAAGGTCCACTTGGAAAAAATGGTCGTTGCGCTCTCCGCATCTACTGAATCATCCAAGAATCTTCTCATTGCTTTCCAAAAGGATGCTGCTGAAGCCAGAGTAGCCAGTGTGAATATTTCTGAAGTCCTGGACACGATTGAGAAGAAAATGGCTAAGCAGGAGAAGCATAATAAGGTGCTTGAAGCTGGGCTGGGAGAATTTCAAGGGCTCTGCGATGAGGAGGGCAACCTTGTTGTGGAGAATCTGGAAGAGGTCCTTGCTTTTCAAGAATACATGCAGTCTTTGGTAGGGCCCCAATTTATATCCTAGTATATTGCTACTATGGACGAGCGTAGGGGACTTAATCCCAGGTTGAAGACCAACCCCACAATAGACACCCTACTGCTTCCCTCCCACGGGAGAAAGAGAACCAGGAGACGACCTCTCCTGAAGAGGTGGCCACAGTAGAGTCCTTGTCTCAATTCAGTGAGGCTGGGGAAAGAGGTTGTAGAGGCTGTTGCTAGGGGCCAAGAGGTTCTTGATATTACCCCATATGCCATGGCATCTCCTGAATTTATTCCCATTTTTTTTGGCTCAGATTATTTTGCGAAAATATTTCCCAACTGCTGAATGCCTTCTTTGGGGAAGGTACTTGACCCTTTCCAAATTTTTCCCATTCGTTCTTAAATGTTCCTCGCTTGACCCGGCCATTGGGTTGATTGATAGGTACCTCAGTCGTAGCACCCCCTAGCTGCTCTATTCCTGCCAGCACCCTAGTAGAAGAGGAGGGGGATGATGATGCTGTCCCCCTGGTGCAATGCCTAGCCCGACAACTGGATTGAGCTTTTCTTAAAGACAGCTTTTAGTGCTTTCTACCTTGGCCTTTCTTTATTGTTTTTTAAGTGCTGAATACTTTGCAGAGGTCTGTTTGTGTCCTTTTGCTTTATTTTTTTGTTGCACTTGATGCCCACAAAGAGTCTGTTTGTGGCTCTCTGTTCTCTTTTTTTTTTTTGGTCTTTTTATAAGACTACTTAGTATTTTGTGCCTCTACTTTGGGTAATGTTTCTGATCTTCATACTCACAGTTTTTCAACAACTGCATGCTTGCATAATTGAAGTTCCTTTTCATTCAGGAAACTGAAATTAACAGAAGCGTAACAACCCTATAAACCTTAAAAGAACTTAGCTTTAATCTGTTCTAAGCTCGCTGAAGCCACAGTTGAGGTTGTTATTTAAGTGTTTGGGGTCACGATGCTCTGGTAGGTCCATGAGGTCTCTCATATTTTAGATGACCTTTAGGCATAGAAATTTTTTAAGTGACAGGCGTTACAAGGTCTCAAGAGTTGTCTTCCTTCGAGATCAGCTTGCTTGTAGCTCCCTCCTTTGTGGACTTCTTGGATTATGTAGGGTCATTCCCGGCTTTCTTGCAGCTTCGTTAGTTGACCTTGTTTGCCAACATCTGACCTTTTGAGGACCATTTCTCCAATTGTGAAGTGTTTTTCTTTCACTCGCTTGTTGAAAAAATTTGTTACTTGCTTTTTGTAAGTTCTATCTACTTTACTTGCCTTGTTTTTGACCTCTTCGAGGAGGTTGAGTCTTGCCCTTCTCTCCCCTGCGTTTAAGACTGATTCATACTCGATCAGTCTTAAAGAAGTCATTCCAACCTCAACTGGCATTATCGCCTCCGCTCCAAAGCACAAGCTAAATGAAGTTTCTCCAGTGGCTTTTCTGGGTGTGGTTCTGTATGCCCATAGTATACTTGGGATTTCATTCGGCCAGTTTGTGTGGCGACCTTCTTTCTCGAGTTCAGTGAGCCTCTTCTTCAGTCCTTCTAGGATTGTTTGGTTTGTGACTTTTGCTAGCCCGTTGGCTTGTTGGTAAGCCACAAAGGTCAATCTTTGCTCAATGTGAAGATTCTTGCAGAAGGTCTTGAATGGGTCACCGGTAAACTGTCGGCCATTGTCTGAAATGATGGCTTCAGGGATCCCAAATCGGCACACAATGCTTCTCCACACAAATGATTGAACCTGTCGGGATGAGATCACATTCATTGGTTCTGCTTCAACCCATCGGGTGAAGTATTCCCCGACAACTATTTGGAATTTGGCACCCCCCACTCCTTTTTAGAAAGGTTTGATGATGTCAATTCCCAATATGTCGAATGGCACTGAGGCATTGATTGGGTGGTATTTCACAGGTGGAAGATGTGATTTGTTCCCATGTAGCTGACAGCTAGTGCATTTTTTGTATGGTTGTCTCAATGTTAGCGAGCATTGTGAGCCAATAATACCCCATCCGCATAATCTTCTTGGTGACAATTTTTGCTCCTATATGAGAGCCACATATGCCGTTATGTACCTCGTCAATTACATATTTACCCTCCCCTAGACTTAAGCATTTGAGCAGTGGCCATGTGTATGACCTTCTATAGACCTCGTCATCTCTTATCAGGAAATAGCTAGGTGACCTTCTACAGACCTCGTCCTTCTCGTTTTCGGGGAGGTCACCGTGTTTAAGGAATCTAAAGATTGAGAATCTCCAATCTGCTTGATTCTCGATAACCAGGCTTTCTTCTTGATCAATGCTGGGAGAGCGTAATTGCTCTATGAGTAGCTTGGCATTGGTTCTATCTACCTCTCGGAAAACTTTGGACAGTGTGTCTGCTTCTGAATTTTACTCCCTTGGAATCTGCTCAATGAGGAAGTAGTCAAGTTTTGAAATCATGTCTCTCACTCTTCTAGGATACTTGACCATATTGTCTTCTCTTGCTTCGTATTCTCCAGCGACCTGGTCGGCTACAACTTGTGAATCTATTTTGGCATGCAGCTATTGCACCTTGAGAGCTCTTATAAGCCTTAGGCCTGCTAAGAGAGCTTCATATTTGGATTCATTGTTCGAGGATGGGAAGTTGTACTTCACAGAGTAAGGTATTCTCACTCCCTCAGGGCTGATCAGTACAATCCCCTACCCTGAAATTTCTTTTTCCGTAGACCCGTTCGTGAACATGGTCCATATATCATTTTCACAAGTACTCATGTGATCCAGTTTAGCTTTGGTACATTCTTCTAAGAAGTCTGAGAGGGCTTGAGCTTTGATGGTCTTCCTTGGTTCAAATTGGATTTGATACCATGAGAGCTCTAGAGACCACTTCATTTTCTTGTCTGAAAACTCAAGCTTTGCCAGAGCTTGTTTCAACGGTAAGTTGGTTAGGACTCTCATCGAGTAAGCTTCAAAATACGGCTTTAATTTCCTTGAGGTGATAATGATAAGGTACAAAAATTTCTGAAGGTTCGTATATCTAGTTTCCAGACCTCGGAGTAAACAGTTGACATAATAAATAGGAAATTGCTGACCTGACCTTTCTACTATTAATATCGAGCTCACTGCCTTTACAGTTGCAGTCAGGTACATACAGATTTCTTCTCCTGATCTCGGGGAGACAAGTTGAGGAGATTTGCTCGGCCAGCTCTCAGAGCATTGAAAGTCCTTTGGCTTTTTTATGACTTGATAAAATTTTTCTCCTTTGTCTGCCATCTTGCTGATAAAGCGTCCTAGCACTGCCATTTTTCCTGCCAGACTCTGTACCTTCTTGAGATTTCCGGGAGGTCCCATATCCAGTAGAGCTTTGATCTTGTTTGGGTTGGCATTGATGCCTCTCTCCAAGATCATGAGACCTAGGAACTTTCGTGCTGATACTCTAAAGGTGCATTTCTCCGGTTGAGCTTCATGTGAGTAGCTTTCAGGGTTTGAAGAGTTTCCCGAATATCTTCTATGAAGTCTTCCATAGTTTTGGATTTGACCACTATGTTATCCACGTATACCTCTATGTTCCGCCTAAGCTGCTTCTTGTAGACCTTGTGCATTGCTCATTGAAATTCTGTCCCAGCATTTTTCAAACCGAAAGGCATCTTGGTGTAGCAATAGGTCCTGACCTCTATGACAAAAGAGGTCTTTTCCATGTCCTCAAAACCCATCGAAATCTTGTAGTATCCTTTGTATGCATCAAGAAAGCATAGCCATTGGTAATCAGCTGTGGAGTCCACCATCTCGAAAATACTAGGGAGGCGGTAGGAATCCTTTTGGCAATATTTGTTAGGTGTGGTGAAGTCCACACAGATTCTTCGCGTCCCTTCTTTCTTCGGGACGACAACTGGATTGACTAGCCATTCTGGGTACACCACCTCTTTTAAGATTATTGAATCGAGAAGAGGTTGGACTTCCCTTGCAATGACCTCGTTGCGTTCGAGTGCAAAGGTTCTTTTCTTTTGTTTTATTGGCTTAACGTCTGGCTTGAGCCCAACCTTGTGTTCTGCAATTGTTCAGTCAACTCCTTTGGGGTCGCTGGGCTGCCAAGCGAAGACCATCAAATTTTCTTCAAGAGAGTGCACCAATTTTCCCTTGACCTTTGGAGGTAAGAGCTCTCCAATTTGAATCCCTTTCTCAGGGAATTTGTGGTCGAGAAATACTTTCTCCCCTTTTTCGGCCACTTGAATTCTAAGGTGGTCATCCTCTTTTAGGAGGTTAATGCACTCCTCTTGCTTGAACTCTAGGGAGCTTTCTTCGTTGTCTTCCTCGAGATAGCATTTGGCAACTATTTGTCTATCCCCTTCCATTGTAATCCAAGTGCTACCGACTTGGATCCTCATGTTGTAATTGAGCAAGGAGATCTCTGCTCTCAGATCCATAACTCCCCTTCGGCCAAGTATGGCGTTGTAGGTTCTAGGGGCATCCACAACCATCTAGTCCATTGTTTCAGTGACATCTCCATTGTTTGTTCGGACTATGGTGGAAACTTGTAGGATTCCATCGGCATAAGTTGTGGTGCCATTGAAGTTGGTCAGAGCTATATCTAACTTTTAACAGTGAGTTTTTGTCAATTCCCATCTGATCAAAAGCCTTGCGGTAAAGGACTTTAACAACACTTCCAGTGTCAACTAGGATTTTCCTCACCAGGAAGTCACCAACCTTTTGTGACACCGTTAGGGGTTCTGAATGTCCCCCTCAAGCTTGCTTTGACCTTCTCTCGAGGGCATTTATCTCGCCAACTGGCGGGTTGTGGATTTGCTGGTCCCGCATTTTGTAGGTGGCCCTCCTTTATCAACCTCTCGATCTCACTTTTGAGGTCAAAGCAATCTTCCATGAGAAGGCCGTGATCTCTATGGTAGTGGTAGAATTTTGGCAGATCACTTTTTGGCCACAGGACTCTTGAGAGGCCTGGGCGGCTTGAGAAGGCCTTTCTTCTCCATGACCATCATGACCTCGATCTGTGTTGTCTTGATTGGAGTGACCAAGAGGTCAGGGATTGTCTTCCTTCTTTTATCAGAGGTTCCCCCCTTGGGGTGAAGCTCTTTCCTATCTCACTTTTGTTTTACAGGATACCTCGGATGTCCTCTGTTGTCTCTGTCTGTGGATCTTCTTTTGGACTGTAGTTTCCTCAGCCTTGATTACTTTTTCTTGAAGCTACTGCAGCGCCTTGATAGTCTGAGGGCTACGTACGCCCCTTGCAAACCTTGCTTGAATGTGGTGATGTAAATGGCTTTGTCTTTCTGCTTAATCTTCACTGCTTCGTCGTTGAAATGACTGTAATAGCTCCGGGTGCTTTGACCGACCTTCTGCTTGATGAGGAAAAGGTCGCTGATATCCTTTTCGCACCTCGTACTGCTCTAGTAGTTTTCAGAAATAGCTCTTTCAACTGTGTCCAGCTTGAGATGCTCAGGAATTCCCTAGAACCAAGATTGGGCCTTTTAGGTCAGTGTGGACCTGAAGGCTCTGCATTTCACATGGTCAGGATGTTTGAACATTTCCATGTAGGAGACATACTCATCAATGTGTTGTTGAGGTTCTCCAGTTCCATCATATTTTTCTCCAATTGGGGAGCTTTAAAGCCTGAAGGCATCCTGGCTACTTGGATGCTATCGACAAACGACAAAGGCTCGGTATGGTCCACAGTGCTTTGTTGCTCCTGATTGGCTGTGGCAGTTGCTCTCCTCAGTGGGTTGGCGGCTACCCCTCGAGCGTTTTCTTTTGTCATTTCTATCAGGTTACGACGAGGGGGCATCCTTGCCCCAAGAGGAGTTCACAGCGAGCTCCTCTGCTCTTCAAGGACTACATCCTACGCATGGCTCTTAGAGATGGCTACTTGGTTGAGCCTGTCTCTTAGGTCATACCCTCTTCCATTGTTGAGGGTTTCTCTAGGTTCAGCCATCGGCGGGGTTCTCACTCCTTGTGACCTCTGTTCTAATTGACATGCTTCTTCACATGCCATATTGCCCATGGGGTCGGTCCTTGCCTCTAAAGGCTGAGTCCTGTCTAACCGAGTGTGCCCGGTTTGGCTCCTGGGCAGCTATGTATCCCTCCGAGAAGGTGTTGGAGTACGCCCAGTTTAAACATAAACTCTTTTGTCAGAGATCCTTTCCAGGTCCAACTCCATTCTTTCCATTAGATTTGTCGGCATGGATACTCGGGTTCCTCCAGACCTTTGTGGCTTGTGCGGTCTAGAGTTGTTGGCGTTTGCTGTGAGATCTGGGTGTCTCTGGCACGACCCTTCTAGTGTTGGCTTTTGGTTGGTCGAGACATTTTGGGATGAGCCGAATTGTGCCGACAGTTGCTGGCCCTGTTGTGCGTTGGGCCTTGGATTGCTGTTATCAACTGCCTGTATTGGTGGCGGTATTTTAGGCAGTATTTCTCCAGTGCCTAATTGTGTTCTGGCCAGTGGCCTGCAGCCGCATGGCGGTTGAACACACAAAGGCTGCGACTGAGCCATCAGGATTGTTTTATTTGTTTTTTTGTATGGGAAAAAAGGATAGGCTTTTTTGTTATTGATTCCCACAGACGGCGTCAGAAGTGATGGGGTCCAAAAGAGTTAGATCGGGTCACCCCATAGATCCCAATGGAGCTTCGCAATCGTCAGCTTGAGAAGATGAGAGAAAAAAGGTCATCGAAGTGGGTTGTAACCCAGGGAAGAGCTCCGATGCCTAAGTTAGTATTCTGGGAGAGTTTTCTAGTAAAGAAAATTCTCTAGCAAGCTAGAAGATTTTGTTTTCTTTCGTGTGCCTTTTTGTTCATAGACTAATTGTGTGTTTTTGTTTACGTAGAGAGAGAGAGTCCATTACCTTTTGGAATTAGGCTCTGTCCTACGTAACATTAGGCAATTAGAATAATTGTTTGATTTAGTCGAATCCTGATAAATTGCTCCTAAGATCATGGAGTTTCCCTGGAATGAGAGATCTTGTCATTCACGTCTCTGTGAGAGCTATGAGCTCTTTAACCGGCCTTTAGACCAACTTCGCGACTTCCCGATGGATGTTGAGCATTTCGAACATCCCGTCTGGTGAGGTCTCGCCAAGTGATCCTCAGCTCGAAGCTCATTTAGGAGGACGGTGACTTGGGGGGTCGAAGCTCATTGACTATGCGAGTCTGACTTTTAGGTATTGAAGGCATAGGGCCTTCTGGTCCATTTGGGTTGATTTCTCTGCGGATCCTACCCGTTTGAGTTGACTAATGCAGGTCGTGCCCGTTTCATCCATCACTGACAAATTCGAGTTTGCCTCGACTCGTTTACAACCCTGGACAAAGGTTTGCTTGGTGGCTAGCATAGACCTCAGCCACGCACAGTGTCCGACAGACCTCAACCACGAGGATATTGCCAAGTACCTCCCCGAAGAACTCGGCTTTTTCACGGCGTTTTCCACATCAATTCCAGTCGGTTCTGGAACCGAAAATCTAGATAGCAATTGAGTTTGAAGGAACTGTTCCTCCCAAATTGTTTGATAAGCCAGGGGAAGACACATTCATCAACCACAACAAAAAATTTTTTTGAATTGCCTGATAATTTTGGGAATTGGTGGTCGAAATTTGCTTTTGAAATTGTGTAATAATTTTTTTGAATTGGTGGTAGTGGTGTTCGACTGTACGGAAGATGGGAATTGGGTTTTCCCTTTTTCTTTTTTTTTTTTTTAAAAATCATTAACGGGAAATTCCAATTTTACCCTTGATGAAATACTCATTTTATATTAAAAATGTCCATTTCGGCAGATTTTTATTGAAATTATGTAAAAGGATTAAAATACAATTCATAAATTATTTGAGGATCTAATATTTATAAATATATATATATATTTATATGCTTTTAAAAGGAATCAAAGTTATTAATCATAGTTTATTTAGGATCAAATTTGTCAAATTTCCAAATGATAGAAAGAATAGTACCAAAGCTTTTGGCTGGTAATAAGACCAGAAGAAGTAAATTATATCTACACATTTCTTTATTAATTATATTTATATTTCTTCCATTTAAAATTAATTTCCTTTTTAAGTTAACTATTTTATTAAAATTTTTCGAAGTCAAAATAAGATATTCCATCTTGATCGAATGAAGGATAAGAATTAAGAGTTTTCCAACGGAATGAAATGAGTACCTCATTATGATTATATTATTATTTAGTTTAGAAGTAGTGTTTGGGTTAGGTTACGTGTTATGCTTTGCATGCTCACCACTCTACTTATAGGGATATCCCTAAAGGTATATGATATTTTAAAATATTCAATTTTAACTAAATGGAATAATATAATTTGAATTGATAGAAGTGTCATATCATTAAAATAATAATTTATTTCTCAAAATTATTAAGCATAACTTAAAAGAGGAAAAATAACATTGCAACGTTACATTTCTTAGTAAAAGTTTAATTAAATTAGGAAATGAGATATTCAATTACAAAAAACTAAAAAAGGAAAATGGGACTAGTGTATACATACACTCCCTGTCATTATTTATTTTTTTTGGTAACACTTATAGTGTATAGATACACCAATACTCCCATAGGGAGTATCACATTAATCGAACATTGAATTTAATATAAAGGATCTCTTAAATCAAGTGCTTATAAAAGGTTTCACAATCAACTTAATAGGTGTCCTCTTAATCTGTTTCTCTTTATTCATATCTTTTAGCAATCACATTGATTCTTTCATATTTGATCTGATTTAAACATCAGAGCAGGATAATCTCTTCCTTGTAGGTTTCGTGGATGGCTCACAAGGTGATTGAGTCAGAATTCGACCTACCTCTACCATCTCCTTTCTGACAACATCAGGGACAATAATCAATTCCTTACGGAGGGAGTATGTGATTTAATATTTTTCCCTTAGCTTAAAAAATCCAAACTTTAAAATGTCCAGATGTTAATGCCAAAAAGGGAAGAAAGAGATATTTAAAATAGATGGGAGAAATGGGCATGACCCGGATGAATCGACCAGAACGAATCCAAGTATTGATCTGAATATCTAAAATTCCGAATTACAATTAAGAGGAAATGTGGGCAGCGACTTCCTTCCCACTGAAATTAAAATGAGCTTAGGAGAGGTTTCATTGGACTGTGAACTTCAACCTGGTGAGCTCCAATCCATCTTCCATGCTACGACTAAATGTCTACAACTCTTAACATATACAATCAGCCTATAATCACTCATCGTGAAGTTCTAAAAGGGATGGTCAAGACCTTCAGTTTTTAGAGGAAGGTTGCAAAGTTGGTTTAAAGGTCGTTAACAAGCTTGTAGCTCTCGACTAGAGACGTGCATGGCAAGGTATGCCAACTTAAGGGAACTACACGATTCATGGAGCAACTGGCTGGATATGATCTCACAATTATCCTAATTGTCTACTTTCACGTAATTGAAGAGTCACTACCAACAAGGTAACCTATTATTCGGTATATATTATCGAATAACGCATGGTTCATGGACAGATTGAGCTAATTTACTCAATGATTACTCTGTCAAAATACTGACTTGGGGGTTGAAGTTATCTTTTGGGCGACAGCACAATCCGATGATGTAATTTTCCCTTTCTGGTGCAATTACGGAGCCATCACAATTTTGGTTTGATTGCAACCAATACTTGTTCAAGCACCTTGACGTGGTTGACCACTAGTAGAGCACAATTAGGCACTGGAGAAGCAGTGCCAGAAGACCCAATCCTGATGGAAGACAACAATAATATGTTGTCGGTTGAACGACAATAACGGTCTTGGCCATCTCGATGGGTCCAAGTGGACCATCCATCTGAGCATGAAAGGGAGGACAGAGACACCCTAACTAGAATGTCAATGGCGATAACCCCAAACCATAAAGATCAGGGGGAAGTCGGGTGTCCATTCCACCCTACCTTTTTGAGCTTATGGTGGTGGCCTTGGAAGGAATCTCTGGCAAAAGAGATTGTACATCAACGGGGCGTAGTCCTACGTCATTTTGAATTGAAACACAACTACCTCGAGAACCTACCTTCAGAAACAAGGAACAACCTTCTACCCAGTGTGGAAGGTCGGAAGGCAGGACTGGCACAGGAAAGATCACAGGGGGAAAGGATTAGTGAAAGAGTTAAATCAGAAAGAGCCCCATCTATGGTCGACCTAAGAGAAACCCTAAGCAATGGAAAGGGTTATAACCTGACGGATAGGCTCAACCGAGCAGCAATCTCCCTAGGTTAATGATAGGAAGCAAGTCCTGATGAGCAGGGAAGCATACTTAGAACTCCTCTTGGAGGAAGGATACCTCCTCCAAGAAGCCTGATCGAAAGAACAGGCAACGACGCTCGAGAGGTAAAGCTGAATCTATCGAGGAGAGTGACTCTCCCAGCGAATCAGGAGAGGAATGGGAACCAAGAAATACAGAGCAGTGTCTACCTATAGAATGCCAACGGGATTCAAGGCACCACAAGTTGAGACAAAGTACGATGGCATAGGTCACCCGCCACAACACATAGATGAATATATTTCTTAAATGGAAATGTTTGAGTACCCTGATCATTTCAAATGCCGTGCTTTTTGGTCCACACTGACCAAGAAAGCGAAATCCTAGTTCAAGGGCATCCCAGAATCGAGTATTTCTTGCTGGACACAACTGAAGGAGTTGTTCCTGAAGAACTATCTGAGCAACAAGTGGTGTGAGAAAGACATCAATGATCTTTTCAACATCAAACAAAAATTTGGTGAGAGCACCAAAAGTTATTACAGTCATTTTGATGACGAAGTAGTGGAAATCGAGCAGAAAAAAAGATGCTATATACATCACAGCTTTTAAACAAGGACTGCAAGAGGGTTATATAGCTCTTAGGCTAGCAGAAGAGCCACTAAAGACCATCAAGCAACTACAGACACTCCTCGAAAAGTAGATCAAAGTAGAAGAAACTGCGATCCAGAAAAAGATTCCTAGATTCACCTTAACTACTGGGAAAGAGACCAAAGGGCCACCCAAAAGACCACAGTCATCTAGACAAGACAAGAAGGATACTCATCCGAAGGGGGGACCTTTAGATAAGAAAAGGAAAACAATTCTTGGCCTAGTGACAAGTCCCATGATGATCTCACGAACTTAAATATTAGTGGTCATGGACAAGAAGTTTCTTCTAAAGCTACCAGACCTCTCAAAACTCCTCTGGCCAAAAGAGACATGACAAAGTTTTGCCACTACCATAAAGACTATGGCCATCTCACAGAGGACTGTTTCGACCTCAAACGAGAAATTGAGAGGCTGATAATGGAGGGCCATTTACAAGAATTGCTGGCTAAGAATACAGGCCCTGTAAATCAACCACCCGCCGGTGTAAACTAGTAGCAACCTCCAGTCGTAGAGATTAATGAAATCGAAAGGAGGTTGAATTGAGCATGGTTAGGAGATTCAGCCCCCTTAATGGTGTCATTCCAGATTGTAGAATTCTTGTTACGACAAATCTTGGTTAACGTCGGAAATGCAGTGAATGTCTTGTACAAAAAGGCATTTGATGAAATGGGGATAGATAAGAGCTCGCTGATAAAGTTTGATACTGCCTTGACCAGCTTCAGTGGTAGCGCGTATGGTTCCAACTATAGTCTATGTGGATGGAAAGGGAATCAGAGAAGGCGTGGACTGGCTGGTGGTTAACGCACCAAGAACTTATAATGCAATTCTCGGAAGGTGACGGGTCATGGACCTAAAGGCAAAAATTTCCTTGTTGAGCTACTGCATGAGGATGCAGGTCGGACAAAGCTGGATCACCCTAGAAGGAGATAGATAGACCACTGTAGAATGCTACCTCGCTGAAGGGAATGCTAAGGACTCAGCAATGTCTAAGCATAATGATTTCATCGACCTCCCTAATTAGGTTGATGAGTCCACAATCTAGGCGAGCAATAATGGAGAAATTTTTTTCTCAACTCAGAATTCCTAGAGAAATTGATCAAGTTAGTCGAACTTTAGCCTTCCAAGATTAAAGGGAAGCTCATTGATTCCCTTCAAGAGGACCCGAAATTTTTCACCTAGCGACCTATCGACCTTGAAGGAATTGTCAAAGGGAGAGCAAAACATAAGGTAGGGCTTAGACCAGGAGTCAAACCAATAAAGCAAAAGAGAAGAACTTTTGCCCCAGAAAGAAATCAGGTCATAACTCGAAAAGTCCTAGCTCTTCTTGATGTTGGGATCTTAGAAAAGGTCATATACCCTGAATAGCTTGCCAATCGAGTGGTTGTGCCAAAAAAGGAAGGGGCATGGAGGATGTGTATGGATTTCACCATACTAAACAAACATTGTTAGAAAGACTCATACCTACTCCCGAGCATTGATCAAACGGTGGACTCAATAGCTGGTTATTAATGACTGTGTTCATAGATGCCTATAAGGTTTATCATCAGATTCCAATGGCACTGGCAGACATGGAAAAGACCTCATTCATTACAGAGGTTGGGACTTACTGTTACAACAAGATGCTGTTTGGTTTGAAGAATGTAGGGGTAGAATTCCAACGAGTTATGCATAAGGTCTTTAGGAAGCAACTCGGGAGGAACATTGACGTCTATGTGGATGACATTGTAATTAAGTCCCAGACCTCAGATGATCTCATTGAAGATATAAGGGAAACTTTTCAGATGCTGAAAACTGCTCACATGAAGCTCAATTCTGCAAAGTGTACCTTTGGAGTTTCAATAGGAAAATTCTTGGGTTTCATGATATTACAACGAACCATCGATGCCAAACCTGATAAGATAAAAGCACGCTTGAACATGGAACCTCCCGAAAGCATTAAAGAAGTCTGAGTTTAACAGGGAAGGTGGCAACATTGGGAAGCTTAATTAGCAAGATGGTTGACAAGGGAGAAAAGTTTTATGATATCCTAAAAAAGTCAAAGATTTCCAGTGGACAGAGAATTACCAAACAGCTTTCAAAGCTTTGAAAGAATTTTTGGGAAAATCCCCACAACTTGTTTCCTTGAGGTTGGGTGAACAACTCTTGATGTACCTAAATTAGAGAAGGCCATTGATGTGATTCACTTGAATTATGGCTGGAATTTCAACATCCATCTATCCAAACCCAAGGTCACTCATAATCTGAA
>JAOXNR010027351.1:0-23827 GCA_028571225.1 Parsonsia alboflavescens | reverse complement strand
AAAGCAATAGGTAAATAAATAAGTAATGAACAAATAAATGAAAAGATTTGTGAAGTAGGAAGAGAGGTTATGAATATTTGTCAGCAATTATCTGGTCTTAATGCCAGAGAAGTCATCCTAAAACTAAAATAGTTTTAACTTCTCACTGCAGGTATCTTGTATCTACATTGGAAGTAGTTGGCCCTAAGAAAATGAAGCATGAAGAGAAGCTGGCTTTTTGGATTAATGTTCATAATGCTCTAGTAATGCATGTAATAGATTTTCTTAAATTCTAATTTAAATATCTCACATGATTTAACCATTGAAAATATTAAGATTTTTAAACCTTTTCTTCCATGTTACAGGCACTTCTGGTTTATGGGATACAAAGAAGCAATCAAAAGAGAATCTCTCTGCTCCTCAAGGTAGTTTACAGATCCTAATTGTTCCTTTTTTTCCATATGAAAGAAGAATTTCTGATAAAGATTTTGTTTATGGTGCAGGCTGCTTATAATGTTGGAGGTCATACCGTAAGTGTAGACATGATACAGACTTCTATTTTGGCCTGTCGATTACCACGTCCAGGACAGGTAAAAACCAAACCACTTTCATACATTTCTCTTCCAACATAACAATTTGATCAACTCTATTAATGCCATGGAAGCTGCAACAGAAATACAAACTTGTTCTTAGAACAGCATCTATTCTCATCCTTCCTAAACAATGTCTAGGCTTTATTAGAAGAAAACAAAAGAATTAATCTTTTTAGTCTCCTTTAAAAGACAACCATTGCTTACAACTTCTTGAAAAATTTTTAGTCTATATGCATACTGATGAAGCTCCATTTTGGTTGTAGTGGTTGCCTTCATTCTTCTTTCCCCGCTCAAAATACAAAGCTGTAGATTCTTGGAAGGGATATGAAATCGTGCACCCAGAGCCACGTCTACATTTTGCACTTTGCTTAGGAAGCCAGTCTGATCCAATGGTAAGCCCAAAGTCTTCGATGATGTGGTAGCAAATATGCATTAATACAGAAAAAGTCTTCACTTCTGCACTTAGTTCTTCTTGCCTACTTTCCAAAAGCAAAGTTTTGTGTTATCACTCGTCAATAAGAGTTGTTTCAAGGTTGTGAATTGATCCTTTTTGTTTCTTAAGCAATACCAGAGCCATTGAAAATATGATCTTCAGACTGGAATAGCTACACATCAGAATATAACTGTGAGAAGTCCAATACTTGCACATGTCCTCAGGTTTTGTTTTGTTTTGTTTTGTTTTGTTTTGTCAGGTTCGCCTATATACACCAAAGAGAGTCTTCCAGGACCTTGAAGTAGCAAAAGAAGAGTACATCCAATCCAATGTCAAAACACAGAAAGAACTAAAGCTACTGCTGCCAAAGAAAGTGGAATCTTTTGTCAAGGAGTCCGGTTTGTCTTCAGCTGGTTTCGGGGAATTAATTGAGCACACTCTGCCTAGTTCTTTGAGGAAATTCCAGCAGCCTAAGCAAGTAAAGTTTTGGAAGAAAATTGTGTGGATTCCTCACGATTTCAGTTTCCGGTACCTGATTTCAGATGAACTGCTCAATTAGCCACCAGTCTCTACTTAAGATTGGATCAGACAACATCATTTTGGCATGAGAGGTTGGAATGGCAGGTGAATCAGACCAGAATCTTGAGCCTGAGATCAGCAGCCAAGCACTAATAATAATGCAAAAGATGATATCAATCCCGGAAGGGAATTTTGAACATGAAGATCTTTCAGTTTAAGTAAAAAATGATTAGCTGCTGCTTACGGAAAATGGCCAAAGCTGGGATTCAACTGCCATTCCTAACTAAATATTAGATTTTAGAGTGTGAGTGTAAATGTAATTGAGAGTGTATGAACATTGCTCATTGTTGAGAACAATACTTTCTCCAAATGACTTTGTTGTATGTTTATGATGTCTATATAAATCTTCATTGAAATTTTCAACTCACAAGAAAAGTTCTGCCTTTAAATAAGGCAACCATTTTGATTTTATAATCTCACATTATCATACTTTTCCTTCACTAATTGAAAAATATCAACATATTCATCGATCATTTAAAAAGAATCATTAAATAAAAAAATATATATAAAAATAAAATTCTTTATCAAGTTTGGGTTTGTTTGGATGGAATAACTAATATAGCATTGTGCATCCCTGCTTCAAAAAACCAATGCAATATGCAAAGTATATTCTTAATTTTCAATTATAATCTGGCAAAAGAATTTATAAAATTATATCTTATATATTCCCTCCATTCTTAATTAAATATATCTCATTTTTTTATTATTATAATCAAAACAAACTTCAAGTAAAGAGTTAATTTCTTTTAATATTATTTTAATTAATTTATAAATAAAATACTATATTTAATGTTAAACAATTCAAAATAAAATTATTTATGGAGGGACATGGTTTCTCCAAGACAGATCATTTACCAAATCAAATCAACCAATAGGTGATGGGATGCCCGGGAATATTAGTCCTGTAGCCTTTTAATTGGAAAGAGAAAAAAATGAAAAAGAAAAAAAGAAAATGGAAAAAGAAAACTGATGAAGACCCCCTGCACGCATTCCATAGAGTAGTAGCTGTATATGCGACACGGTGACAGACTCACACAGTCTTAGATTCACCCCACTGGACCATACCTGCCATACAAAATACTAAATAAATAAATAAAAGAATTCTCCAACAGAGATTTTGATTGAAAATTGAAATTGAACTTAATTATTTTTCCAAGCATTCCTACGTGACTTTGATTTTTGGTTTGATTAAGGTGATATGGAGGGTTTCGTTTTTTGGCAATATATGTTGTGAGATTTGTGATGTGTGCAATAAAAGAATTGAAATGTAATCTCAGCCAAGACCCCCACACCACCGCAATCACTAGTTCGTCTACTCTTCACTCGTATGCATACGCCAAAAAGGCGCTTCTTTGGCGGTTCTTGCGCGAGTATACTTTTCTTCCTCTTTCTTTGAAACCCCATTTAAAGAATTCTACGGAAATCAAGAAGAACGGTGGCGGGGCGATGGATGAAGATAGAATTGGACTGGTTTTGGTTAGGGTGTCTGAGTTGAGGTCTAAGGTTACCAATTGCATCCAAAAAGCATACGCTAATGGAGACAAGGAAGAAGCAGGAAGAAGACTGAGGGACTCTAGAGCAGGTCCAGAAGCAGAAAATGATGATGATGAAGAAGAAGAAGAAGAAGAAGAAGCAGAAAGTCTTTTGAACATTCGGGATGCCCTTGAATCCCTTGAGTCCCAGCTATCTGCGTTGCAGGTAAGGGTTCCTGAGGTTTTTTCTTTTTTTTTTTTTAAAGGTTTTTCTTGTATATCTGTCTCTTGGTGAAATTTTGTTTTGTTCTTGAAATGTGATTTTTTTTTTTCTTGAAAAGATTTTGTGGGATTAGATAAGAAATCCATTTTGCTTCCTAAAATCTACTAGTTTTATGATTGGTTCTTGATTAAAAATCAAATTGATTTAGGTGTTCCCGAGACTAGGGCTTAGCACAGTGACGACTGTAATTAGGGCCTTGTAGTTTAATGAATTATTACTGGAATTGCAGTTATCTGAATCATGCACGGATGGTTTCTGCATCCTTTTGCACACTTGACTTCTTGCTATTATTGGTCTGAGGTTGAATCTTTTTACAATATTTGTTAGAATGATTCCATTCATTTATTTCGAGGAAAAGGGGAAACTTTCCTTGGCCTTTATGCAAAATTTAGTTCTAAGCCTGCTGGAAACTTAGCAGGGTGATGATGATCTTCCTCTTGCCCCCTATATGCCAGCAGAGCATGAAATTCTCTCACCGTGTCAGTTACTACATCAAAGTGGAATGAATTGGTGTCCATTAGAAGTCAATAATTTTAAAAGAAATTACTTTGAATAAAGTGAGCGGATCCATTGCAGTTCATTGGAAGCTCTACCCTTTAAACCCACAAAAGTATACAGTACACACACAAAAAGTATAATAAAATAAATTAGAACAACTGAATCTGTATTATGTGTCACCTAGTGAGATACTGGAAAAGGGGAATGTGCTGGCTAATTGCTAGCTATTGCAGGAAATGGTTTGAAATATTCTGTTGGATCTATCTACACAGATCCAATAACTTACGTTTGTTGCTTCATGGTAATAAAACCACAACTGTTGCATAGAGCAGTTATTAGTTTCCTGGAGGTTTGTATATAGCTGGGATTCATTTGAGTATGTTCATTTGTTTTTTGAATTTTGTATTCATTGTCTCATCATCATGTTGTTGGGTTGTAAGTGCTCTTAACACAGAACCTGAAAGTTCCCATTCTTAATGACTGAATGAAACTCAAAATGATGATGAAATTTTTTTGTCAATAACTCTTGGGCTACTTTTGGCTGGAACTGTCTCCTTCCCTGTATGGGATTTGAGCTTTAGCAAGTCAATGCTAACCAGGCAGAAAGGAAGAATTTAAAAAATTTCTGATCAAATTTATGTTCAAGTCATTGAGTATGACAAAGTTTTATATTCTTTCCAAAGGGGCTAGAATTCTCAATTAGAATTGTGTACAAAGTATATTGCCTGATAATACCATGCACTCTAGATTTTCAAAAGATGTAATCAGACCTGAAATTCTGTATCGAAATTTCTTATTTTTGTCCCATTCTAAGCGTCAAGATTCCCTCATTACTTGTCTGTACACAATTTCAATATCCAGGCATTACAAGAGCAGCAACAGTATGAGAAGGAGACGGCCTTGGCTGCAATAAGGTTTGGGCAAAAGAAGCTGCTTGAGAAGCTGAAAGAGTACAAAGGAGATCACTTGGAAGTTGTACAGGAAGCTATTGCTTTTGCCGGTGTGACTGTGGAGGATAACAATGACCTTCTCCTTCCTCCATATCCAAGCCGGCCTTCTCGCCCTGTGGTGTCTGATAATGATTATCTTTCCCGATTTCCTTATGCACGTAAGATAAATCCAAATGGAGTGGGGAGCGGTGGTCCCAAGGATGAATTTGGTCAGGGTGGCCACGAATCCCATAGAAATGAACCCTCGCCCGATCCTAAGAAGCCATTGAGCAGGGTAAAAGCATTAGTTGGTTCAGTAGCAAAGGCAGCCATCACCGTTGTTGGGGTAATCTCTGTGCTAAGTTTGGCAGGCTATGAACCTAAGCTGAGAAGGAAAAGGGATAATCAGTTCAAGATTTTTGGATTATTTCAGCAACAGGAGAATGGTGAGAATGGAGAGAATGGAATTGGTGTTGAATGTCCACCTGGGAAGGTTCTGGTGGTTGAAAATGGCGAAATTCGATGTCTTGTGAAAGAGAGAGTAGAAATTCCATTTGAGAGAGTGATTGCAACCCCAGATGTCAAATATGGCTGTGGCTAACACTAAACTTTTGTTTGTGATTCATACATATGCATATCTTTGATTCTGTGGTCTCATAATTCACTAATTGCTCTTTAAGGTGGCTGTGGCAAGTTCATAGTGTGAGATGAATAGTACAATACCAACCTCAATAAAAAAAATCTCATAATCACAACAATTATCAATATTTGGGTTCAAAGGATTCATCCATACTTGTAATCCTTTCCAAAAAAACTGAATAATATTTGGCAAACTTGATAAGGTTTTTGATTTTTTGAGTTATTTGGCAAAGCTTCCAATATCCTCTGCAACAACATCAAGTGCAAATGAAATTGTAAGATTCTTTTGGAAAAGGTTAACCCTTTTTGCGGTCTTAAAACTCTTCCATCGATTTCTTTTTCAATTTATGAACACAAAATGTATTTTCTTCTTTACTTCTTTTAGATCTTGTAGAGAGAGACGCTATGAAAACCTTCTGCTTAATCTCTTTTATTACATATTTCAGATTTCCTTTCGATTCTTGAATATTGGGAGAAAATGGCAGGTTTGAAATTTCCTTCCGCTTCTGGAATATTGGGAGAATGGAATTGTTTGGAGGAAGAAGGAGAAGATAAGTTTTTTAGCGTTGTTAAGATTTAAAGGTTGGCTGATATGGTAAGAGATATCATATGGAGAAGCGGAATCAGTGGGATGATACGGTGCATCAACCGTGCTCAAATTTTTCTCTGGATCTACAATATAAATGGATCACCAGGTAATGGTCAAATTGATTAAAATTATTAAGTAAAATGATCAAATTGATCTATTTATACTTTGATAGCTAAATTGAAAAAAATATCAAATTTAGTGGTCATTGATATTGGAAATGAAATTAAATGTTTTTATCTCAATTATTATTCTATTTAAATTTGGAATCATGCTCTAAGAGTTGATGCAACAAAGTTAGAGTTTGGAGAAGAGTTTTTAATCTTATTTCTATTTCTTATGAGTTTTTTCTTTTTAAAAAAATCCCATTTTCTATTTAATTTAACTAAATATTAATTGAATCAGTATGTTAATTTTTAAATTCTCAATATGCATGTATGTTTAAAGTAATGTCAGTGTGTGCAACATTGCATACACTAATAAATGCAACTATTAATCAACTAACTGTCAAAGTTAAATGTTAGTTATTAAAAAAAAAAGTAAATTCTTCTATAAAAATTATTTTTTCAAATATTTTTTATAAACTAAATCTTATGATACTTAATTAAATTTTAATTAATTTTATTTTTTTTAAAAAAAAGATAATTGATCGTTAATCCAAATACACTCGTTAATATATGTAATGTTACACACAATAACATTACTTCGCATTGTATAAACCTAAAACTATCTATATCGTAAATCTCGAGTATTTTAGCATTTTTTGGGCCGCTTAGAAGTAATTGACAAGAGATACGTGAACGAATTAACCAAATGGGTGGGTGAATGCGTCACCCCTTACTGCAGCCGCCATAGGAAACCAACCAGAAGTTTTAATCCTTGGATTTGAGAGCCCACTGATTTTCCAATCCCATTTCCATTTTCAAAACCTCTAATGCTTTGGAGGCTGAAGCTCCTGTTTAGCAGCAACATTCAAATAGAAATTTACTTGACAACTTGTTCTGGTTTGGCTCCTCACGAATTAAAAAACATGGCCTTTCCCTCTTCTCAAAGGGTATTCTATTTTTCATACAAATCTCCTTCTTCTTCTTCTTCTTCCCCGATTTCATCTGTATATATATATTCCCCTTCTCCTTTCTCTCAGTGCAATCAATCCGTCTTGGTACAGTCTTCTCGAGAGTAAATTATTACTACTAGTGGAAAGAAAATCTCTCTGAAAATAAAAATAGATCTAGAAGAAAAAAAAATGAGCGTGATTTTTACAGAAGAGCAAGAAGCATTGGTCGTCAAGTCATGGGAGTCGATGAAGAAGAATGCAGGAGAATGGGGTCTCAAATTCTTTCTCAAGTAACTCCTATTTGGGTTTTTCTGAATCTTCCTTTGGTTTTGATTATATCAGATTAATCTTAATTAATTACTTTCATGATTAGATTCATACATCACCGATTCTCTGTTCTTAATTTGTTATAATTATATATATCACAGGATATTTGAGATTGCCCCTTCTGCTAAGAAATTGTTTTCGTTCCTAAGAGATTCGAACGTTCCCCTGGAGCAGAACCCAAAGCTCAAACCCCATGCCAGAACTGTCTTCGTTATGGTAAGATATAAGTAAGAATTAGCTTTACTTTCACTTTGAAAAAAAAGCCGGTCATGCTGATTGATGGTGGTATTGTTCGCTACAATGTCAATCCAGACTTGTGAAGCGGCGGTTCAACTCCGGAAAGCTGGAAAAATTGTAATCAGGGATTCAAGTCTCAAGAAAATGGGGGCTGTGCATTTCAAATATGGTGTGGTTGATGAACATTTTGAGGTATCAAATTATTCAAATCTAATCTTTAAAAAAAAGGTTCTTTAATTAATTTTCTTATTTTATTAACTATGTCTCCCTTTTTTTTTTTTTTTCCCAAATCATTATTGGTAGATTGATTACATAGATATTTTAAAATATATTTTGATACTTAATAAATAGAGATAAAATACTCTTGTATCGGTTTGAAACAAATATCTTATTTGTTAAATTTTACAAAAGAATGAATATTTATAGTTTTAAAATGAATTAAATTAAAATCTTTTAATAAAATAAAAATGAAATATATAATTTTCGATTAAAAGAATAGTATTGTTATATTTAAGTATTAATTTGTGTGTAAATGCACGTGCGTGCGTACAGGTAACGAAATTCGCATTGCTGGAGACGATTAAAGAAGCGGTACCAGAAATGTGGAGCGAGGATATGAAGAAAGCGTGGGGAGAAGCGTACGATCAATTGGTGGCCGCAATCAAGACAGAAATGAAGCCATCCTCTGAATAATGAAAGCCAAATTCCTATCTAGTTATCAAGAATTTGTTACAGATTTTTTTTTCTTTTAAATTATCAAGAAATGAATATAAACTAGTTATTGAAATTTTAAATTTGTTATTTTTGAATATAAGATAAATTAAATTAATTAATTTTCTTAAAATTTATAAAAATTAAAATAGTGCATTCAATTTTAAATAGAAAAAGTATTTTTTATATAAAAATTTCGTGTTATACCTTCTTCGACTCTCTTTCATTGACATGTGTGAGCACTGACGGATGTATGTAGAACTTCGTATATTTCAAAATGCCATTTATATTATAACATAATTACCTGTTTGCCCCATGAAATTTTAAAACATCTCTTAAATTTAATATAATTAAGCATTTGTCCCCATAACAAAATTATCCTAAATCCGATCAATGTGTGTGAGTGGAAAGAGAACTCTCCCTCATTCATATTTATAAAGAGAACAGAGGGATAAACTTTTTGTATAGGGTTGAAGAAAGATCTCATATTTCCATCACCTGAATAATGAAGAAGAAATATTTAGTTGGCTCAGGGGCACAGATGAGATGGCATGGCAGGAGTGACGTAGGTACTTCCTGACTGTCGAAAGTTCAAACCTCAGCAAAAGGCTTTACATACTAAGCTGGTTCAGCACGGGACTTTACTGTCACCTCGTAATTGCCTCCTCCTCCTATCCTTTATCTTCTTATGCATATTCATCGATTTACATCCCATTGATATAAGAAACTTCTGTAACTAATAAGAAGGTTTCGTCCGAACTTTCCCCTTAATCGAGAAATGAAGAAATATTTAGCCAGAGATTCTAGAGACCCGCTTCTTCAGGAACCCTGAATCGTTTCACGGGATCCCCACCAGATTATTAAAACTGCCATTTTGTCTAGTGGAGTCAAAAGAGTTAGCCCAGAGTCAGATTAATAGATGGTGGACCTTTTCTTTTGAAATTTATTTATTTATTTTAAGTTTAGATTTATTTTTGCAAGAATTTGTCATCGGTAACTTATTATTTAATTAATTCGATTAAAAACTTTCATGTAATTTACAAATGATTACTTTTTTATTCTTATTTATAAGTCAGTCTATATTTATTTTATTAATATTAAAATAGAGTTTTGTTAAAAAGAAATATTCTTATGAAAAAAAATTAAAAATGAAAGAAAAAACTTATAGTCAAATCAAGTCTGAATCTTCGATTATATATTTATATGTCACTACATATTATATTAATAAAATATTAATAAAAAAAATTTTATTTATAGTATTTAATTATTATCTTTAATATATTTTATATATTAAAATAAAAAAAAAATAAATTAAACTTTATGATAACTTAATTTTTTTAAAGACACATATTAAATTCCTATCATATAACAGTAAGGAAGTGACACACAATCGGAGATCTTATGACCGTTAGAGTGTGGATCGTCCAAGGACCTGAGAGCAAATTTCCCTTCCATCGTGGTCCGACGGCAGCCTAATGTTATTATTATTACTACATGAACTTTTCGCGCATGATTCAATACAGGAAAAAAAAAAAGATTTCCGTAGAAGCCCAGTCCGTTTACGTCCTTCCAAATTAAAATAAATCAATAATTGATTTGGTAAGATCCGAGTCCTTCCAAGTCCCACCACCAAGAAACAGACTGTCTTCTGTTTAGTTCATACCAAATGCCATCATTCTTAGGAGTTTTTTGTTTTTTTATTAAAAAAATATTATTATTATTATTTAAGGTCGCCATGAAAATTCAGTGCTTGAACTGACTCCAATTGTTTTTTAATTATTCTCTATTGCCAAGTATAAAGGAGATCTTATTTTCGAGTATAATCTCTGCCTACCATGCCAAAATGGTTAATAATGCGATCAATCAGTTGAAAATACATATATTTTATTCTAAGTTAATAGTGAATGTCATATATAAAGTACCGTATATTTTTCTGATGTAAGATGGATCATCACATAAGATTATAATTTAATCCTATTCAAGTGTTAAGTGTTATACTCCCTTTGTCTCCTTGGTTAAGTTTTTTAATAATTAAGTCAATAAAACATTTAATTCTAAACGAATAAAAAATAGAGACATTCAATTTCGAATGGAAGGAGAATAGTCTTGAATTCATGTTGAGAAGGGTTTCGCGGACCGTCCAAAAAAGCAATATCTATACTATATTAAAAGAAAATGAACTTTTTGACAGGTTCTAATTACCCGTCAGTGAGTTTCACTTGAAGGAATTAATAATTTCCATGAAAATTATAATGATATAGTTTACGTTAGTATACAATATCCATTCTAAAATGTCACTGTCTATTATATTTCCAGACTTGTTTAATTTAATCAATAAATTATTATTAATAATTTGCCTTTCCGTTCCCAGCTGTTAATCTTAGAAAGCAAAGCTTCATTTGGCAGAAGCAAGATGAAGATCCACACCATTGCAGCGGCTTGCAGTTCTGCTTCTGAAAGACCCCTCTGCTCTGCCCGGCAATCTAAAAGAAAATTTCTCATCTAGAAATATCGAAGAGGGAGTCTCCTTAAGTGCCCGGCCCCTCCCTGAATCATTGAGGGCGGAGCTTGCCTTGATGGCCAGTACGCAGAGATCTGGGAGAGTAATCAGTGTCTGTGACTTCGAAACGGGCATGAGGAAGTACAGTTGGCCGGCCAGCAACTCGTCGTCCTCGGCCATTTGGACTGGAATTGAGTCGAGGTTCATGGTCTCCGAGCAGCAAACAAAGCAATTTGGGTTCTGGTACAGGAGTTTTCCGGCCCTTATGGGTTGTTTGAATTCTTGCAGCTTTCCGTCAGAGTGAATCACCACAACTGTGTATGGAAAATTCAGGAGTCGGCCGTTTTGCCTTGATATGATCTGAGAAGAAGCGCAGAGACCCATCGCATCAACGGATCGAGCTCCGGTGAACTTGGGTTTCAGTGTGTACTGTGAAATTAATTAATATTGATGGGGAAAATAGAAGAAAAGGGAACACGGGGAAGAGAATGGCGATCAAATTTTGATATTATGTTTGTGGAAATGCCGATGTGCTGTGACTTTTTATAAACGGAGTGTACCGGGGAAAAGGTCCCAACCCATGGCTGGACCCGTGGTTTTTGAATCTTTTTGACCCTTTAATAATTATTTATTATTCATTTACCAAAAGACTATTATATTTATGATGATTTATCTAATAAAAAAATAGTACTAAAATGCCTTCAATCAGAAACATTTTATATTTGTTATATTCACACGTATTGGATTTTTATATATTTTTTATTTCCCTATATAAGTTATACATGGCTTCACTTACCAATAGATTATTTTTAAAAAAATTTACTCTTAAAAAAAAAAAAAAAAGAACTTTTAAAGAGGCTCTTAAATTTTGCTTTGAAATTTGGAAGAAATTAATATGTAATAGTTTTAAGAAAGAGAGATTATGAGAATAATAATAAAAAAATGAATTAATGTTGTAAAAATAAAGAAAAAAAAAAAACATAAGGATCTATACTCACACTAATTATGATGAGTCTTTATTCACATTGATTCCCACTACAACTACAAAAATATATGTATCAAGAAAATAATAATCAAGACTCTTCAATATCTAAAATATAATTATCAAAATTCTTCAATTTGTGAAATTTTATATCCCTTTTATATGTGTCAAGATGTATAAATTTATCTTTTTAAACGTTCTTGATTTTGTATGGGACTAAATACATAATATTTAATAATAAATATTTATAATTTTTAATTAGATCATAATTAAAATATTTATGATATTTAGTAGAGATAATAGTTAACAACTTTCTCTAATTGACAAACTAATTTAGGGGCTTATAACTGTGCCTCGTGCCGAATATGAAATCGTTGTTAACTATTATCTCATACTTGTTTGACTTCAAGTCAATTTCATGGTGGTTTAACAACTTTTACATAAAGGGAAATGCCATGAAAAACATCTGGAGCTTAAAATAAGGAACCTTCCGTGGAATTGATCATGAATATAGAAAAAAAGGTATCACTATAAATTTGGAATGATTACAACTTTGGCACTTTCTATCCATACATTTCGAACCTATATTCTATTACTGCATTACCATGCAGGAATTTTTATTCTCTGATAATTAATTGAATGCTTTTCTACAATCATGAGGGTAATTTAGATGATTTATTATTTTTATTTTTTAAAAAATATATATATAATGGCTTAGGATCTCCGATTAGAATAGTATAAATTTAACACATATTTCTAAAAAATCCAATTTTTTAGATTTTAATATATAAAATTTATTAAAAAAAATAATGATTAAAGATTGCATGTAATATTTTTATTAATATTTTATTAATATAATAGGAAGTAACATACAATTATGTAATTGGAGATCCAGACACTATGTATAACTACCCTGAAAACAGAGACTCATATTTACTTGATTAAAATATGTCTAGGACAATTTTCGTTCAGGCGTTTTCCAAGATAAATCAAATATAGAAAGATTTTCAATTTTTATTTTCTTTCACAAGTACTAGCTTTAAAAATAATAATAATAATTCTAGAGTCAAGGTCAAATTGAGCTCACGTGGCATCCGTATTGTGACCCGATCACATTTAATTAACATTTTATTAAAATATCAACATCATGTTTAAAATATTTTCTTCATCTAATCGATAAAATTGATGTTGTGAAAGCAAAGAAAAAGCTAAATGTAGATGAAACCTTTTAAAAAAAATTAAATTTCTCTTTGTATAAATACATATATATATATATATATTATCTAAATCTTATCAGTTTAATAATAAATGACGGTATTTGAGATCAATAGATTTTAACAAAGATAAGCAAGGAACCACTATTGATACTCAAAATGTGATATATAGAGGCTATATGAGAGGTGGATGAAAAAAATTTTTTTTTTTCTTTAAAGGTAATAATACTCAATTAATTAGGAGATGAAACATTTAATTAATGAGCTTGTTTGTTTTGCTTAAAAAAAACACTTAAATAAAAGAAAAATTTTTTAAAAGGTTTTTGGAAAAAAGCACAGGTTTTAAATAAGTCAAAATTCGACTTACTTTTTAAGTTACGAAAAGTAGTTTGTAGAAAAAACATTTTCAACTCCCAAACTTTCCTTAATTTTTTTTTCTTCTTATTTTTTCTCTGTTTTTTTTTTTTTTTTCCTTCTCAAATTTCCCCTTTTTTTCTTCTTTTTCCTCTCCATCCCCCTTCCCTCCAATGAGTTCTCCTTCTTCTAATTTTTTTCCCCCCTTATATTCTCTCTCATTTTTATTTTTTAATTTTTACACAAGAACTGTTTAATTTTATAAAAAACAGCAAAAGCACTTTTTTTTGTAAGCCCATGCAAACGCGCTCAATGACTCGTGGCGCTCAAGAGACATTCATGACTGACTCATTACCCAAGTCTACACCATACTTTTCCACCAATCTGGGAGTCCCGATCGACTCCGGGTGAAGCTTCTGGAATTCTTTTCACATTATTTATTTTGTTTTATCTACACAAAAGCATTTGTATTTTACTTTTATCTCAATTATTAGCCACCTTTTTCCCTTTGTCCTATGGTTTATTTTTAAGAGAAAATCTGGAAAATAACTTTAATGCAAATAATACAAATTTTTTTATTTTTTTTTAAAAAGTCATGTCATGCCTCAGCCACTCGTTATTTTCGATTAACTATATTTTCCCATTGGCGGCATGCAGACATGCAATGCAGAGAGCACCAAATATTTTTCTCAAGGAAAAGGAAAAAATCAATTATAGTGTAAATGGAATTATTATTATTATCTTTTAAACAAGGGCATATATCAATTAAAAGTGGAAAAATTAATATACTTAAGTAAATTATAACGTCCTCGATTCATAATATAGGTTATTTTAAACTTTTAAACACTTATGAAGGATGCGAAAAATATTCCTAATCAAAACATTTAAAAAATTGAAATAACAAAGATCCGTAAGAGGTAAGATTAGAAAAAGAGCAATAAATACTCATAAAATTTAGTAAAGCTATCAATAATATGAAACAAATTTAAAAGGTTAGAAGAATGGTATTTTTGGTCCATTAACTATTTATATATTACTATTTTTATTCATAAATTTTTATTTTTTTGAAAACTCCAAAATAAAAGTTTATGGATAAAAACAATAATTTATAAATTATTGATGGACCAAAAATATCATTCTTCCTTAAAAGGCTAAAGCGATCTATATAAATTTTCATTGTTTTTAATCAATCCCTCTCCTAACCCTTCTTATATCCCTATCACCTGAAGATTAAAGTGGTTCCCTACATCCCCTCCCAATCTCAAATATTGTCTTTTCTTACCACGTTAAGTAAGATTTGACTACATTAATTTTCAGTTTTTGAATATTTTATTTTATATATATATATATATATATATTTATATATATATACGTGTGTGTGTGTCACTCACAATATAAATGTGTAACATAAAAGATCTTGAGCCTTTTTTATATTATTATTAATATTAGCATATTAGTATATAATTAGTGATAAGATTTGTGGGTATGAGAATTTCATAAATTATGGTATTGTTTTTATAATTACCACATTTATAATTAAAATCATATTAAAAATTAATAATTATTCAAATTTTGTCCAAGAAAATAGTTTTAAAGGGAAGCTGGCATTTTTGTTTAATTATAATATTATTTTTACTTCTATTGGGCTGGTCACAGTTTGGGTCAATTTGATTTTGCCTATTTTTTAAATCAAACCAAATGTTTCAATTAGGAGAATTCAAATCAAAACCAAACCATTTAAAATTGGTTTGATTTGATTTGATTTGGTCCATTTCAAACGAATTATCTCTTTTTTGTTCTTTATCTTCATCAAATATGAAAATTTTTAATTATTACTAAATTCAACACAATTTTATTTTACTTTTTAAACAAAAGAGGTGACCCATCAAGCTTACTCCTTTGTTTTTATAGCCTTTTTACAATAAAAATTCCACATATTACTAAGACGTGGAACAACAAAGTATATTTTTTTCAACAAATAGTGAACGATGGATTACTATACAAATAATTCAAATGATCCTAAAAAACAAAATAATTCTGCATTTTAAGATAGAAAATCAACATCAGACTACAAGAATCTAAATGATAGTTAAAAGATAAACAAATCAAATAGACAAAAGATATTCACAAGTTATGCATTTACAAATTAATTTAGATTTTATACACTCCTTAAAAACATTGATAAATTAATACAAAATGTATATTAAAAACAAAGAACTTCAAATGTTGTTGACATGAGAGAGAGAGAGAGAAGATTGGGAGATTGGACTATAAATTCGGTTTGATTTGGTCAGTTGGAATAGTTAAAAAATTTTTTTTTTTTTAACTTCGCATACCTCTCTCAAAGCTGAGGATCAACAGTAATTCACCATTTATTCTAATTTTGTCTTAATCCAAGAATCTTACCATTCCAAATACCATTGTTTATTTCTAAACTAGCAAACCTTGACAATCAGCTTTAATTTTAAAGAATTGCTAGGGAATATAAGTTACAAAATGTAAATAACTTTAGTGTTGTATTTTTAAAAAGTACGAATCTATATATATTTTTAATAATAATCCAATAATAAGTTGTCCGTAAGAACTAAAAGAAAGGATACGAAATATAGATACGAGAAGTACCATATCTAGACAATAAATGTACATTTCCAAATCATAACAAATATATTTGAAATAAGAGACATTACATTATTTATGTTAATAATACTAATGCATGTGGTGCAGACCCTTCTATTTAAAAATTTATTTTCAATTGTTATATTTCATATAAATATAGATATATTAAAAACATAATTTTATTATAAATAAAATATTCTAAAAATGCAATTGCCTCTCTTATTTTTAAGCAAGATTCTCCTTTTTGACAATACATAAAAGAAATATTAAATAGAAAGTAATAGTATTAAAATAATTTAAAAAAACTTACAGTTTTATATTTTCCGTTCGAAATTAAATGTCTTATCTTAATTAGTTAGGTCTTGCCCTAGTGGCAAGCACGCTGGTATCAGCTGACTAAGATTCCGAATTCGAATCCTCTTATCAACAAAGACAGTACTCCCCCCCTCCCCCCCAAAAAAAGTCTATGAGGTGTCTTTGACTTTTATGCAAGTTACTAATCTATCTTTATCATTAATTAAAGGGCTTTTAACTCATTTAATTTCACATGTTTGGACCAAACTATAGTATGACCCCACAAGTTTTTTTTTCCAGCCATTGTGATCCCTTAATATATTATGGGTAGTCATTATGGTCCCTCAACATATTATGGATAGCCATTTTGGTCCCAACTACCATTTATTCAAGCAAAACACTCAATGAAACCGATTATTTTACTAGTATGGGGTAACTTTTTAGGGTCAAAATTGTCTATCTCATCCTTACTACTCAAACCTAACCAACCTAAGGGCTGTGAATGAATTTTTGTTGTTCAGTTAATTTATCCGGGTTTGTTAATCCAAATGCATCTAATTTTTTTTTTTCAGAAAAAATGGATTTGCTAGATTTTGAGAAGTAAGGATGATATTGACAAATTTTCTCCTAAAATGTTATCCTATATCGATAAATGACTAGTTACGACTAGTGTTTTGTTAGAAAATAGTAGTTGGGACCATAATGGCTTCCAATAAAATGTTGTGAGACCATAATGGTTGAAAAAAAAACTTGTGAGATCATACTATAGTTTGGTCCAAACATGTGGGATCAAATAAGCTAAAAGTCCTTAATTAAAATAATTAGTTATAGAACTATTATGCAAGTGAATATAAATCCTAAAATTAAGGAAGTTGTTAAGAAAATTTTAGATTAAAACTCTAACTATTTAAGAAATGAGACATTAAATTAAAGATAATTTAAAATAAAAATGTAAGTATTTAATTTGAGAGAGAGAGAGTAAAACAAAAGGGCAAAAAACGACAAAACTAACTAAAGGCAAAATCCTTTCGTCCCAGTCAAAACTACAATAATATCATTCTATTCTACTTTCCTTTTTCTTAGTTATAACATGAGGAATTCAATTAGTTCATGTCTCTGTTCAATTCAAAAGCTTCTCCATTATCATACCTTTTTAAAACTACTGAATCTTTTTGACTCTCTCGACGTGAAACTCATTAATGGATTAATTATTGCATAAATGTCCAGTTCTAGTTCGTTCTGATCTGATCTGATCACCCAAACAAAAGAGAATAGGGTTGATGAACGATGATCTCATTCTTATGGGTCATGAAGAGAATATGATGGGCAACCAGCAGGAGTCATCATTGTTGGTGAGGAGTAACGTCTGAGGATATAAAGGGAAAGTCACCGATGAGCTAAAAGTACCAATAAACCCCCAATGATGGGAACTAGCGTTCATCAATGATGAAGAAATCAGAAGAAAGATTGTTATGGATTTAAATTCAACTCTTTTTTATCAATCGATTGAAATCTTTTAAGAATGGGAGAGATAGGAGGTGTTCAAATCCCATCCAATCTATATATATATACCGAATCGATTATAATCGAATCAATCATATATATATATATTAAATTTTAAATTTATTAAATATTAATAATAAACATATTATTTTAATTAAATTGTAAGAGTTATTTTGTAATTTTATTTTACTTTTGTTATTATAACTAAAATCCGATCAAATCCTATCTTTTATTTTATTTAAAAACTATTACGTAAGAGCTAGTCCAATCGATCTAATTCAATTCCATAAAGTTTTGGGTGGGAAACCTAAAATATTAAATGAATTGGATGTTATTTTTACCAAACTAGTAGCTTATCCGGAGATCATGCCTTCAATTCCCAACGAACCAGCGGGAGAAGTTGCCCTATCAATGCTAGTGATTCCCCTATTCACATACACTTGGCAATGCTACTAATGACAATGCAAACACGTGAAAAACTTTATTAAAAATTTTTAAAAAGTAAATATTTAAACAATGAGTTATTATATAATTCAATTTTCAAACTTTATCCTTTTGAAAGTTTTGATTTTTAATATATATATATATATATTTTTTATACTATAAAACATCCTTAAAGTTGACTTCAAAATATTACAGCTAGAATATGCAAGATTATGTTATTTAAATATTACAGCTATATAACTTATATTAATTGAACATAAAAGATTATGTTTCTTGGATTTTGATAAAAAAGAAAAAAATTAATGTATAAATTTTCATAAAAAATATGTGACTAATTAAAATTGCGATATTTTAAATTTCTCGAGTCCTCGTAATTTTGAGGTCTCTTCTTTAAACATATAATAGATTATATATAATACTTATATTTTCCTTTATTCTCTCTCTAATATTTTTTTCATTTATTATAATAAAAAGAATTATAATAATTTATTTATATAGTAGAGATAAGAGTATTTCTCTTTGGGGACATTCAGTGGGCAGAGTGACGAGTGCGCAAACCATAGGTCGAGGTGTGTATAAACTAATCCAGACATCACAAATTTTTTTTTTTAAAAAAAGGGATGAGAGTATTTCAAACATAACATAGTTACATTTAAATATTTTTAGTCCGTGTAAAAAAGATGCAGGCAAAGTTTTTGTTTTTTTAAGCAAGTTTGCACTCACCTCAACAATCCGATCTGTGCGCTAACCACCTCATCCACTAGGATATCCCCAAAGTTAGTTGGCTACTTATATCTCTTTATACAGAGTGAGTAATATTATTTGCACCTAAATTTATTTATTATTACTTTTATTTTTATTTTTAATCTAACATAAATATTTTATTATTTTAAATATAACATATAGAGAGATTCTTACCGTGTGAAATGAATATTAACCCAATTATTATTTTAAAACTTGTCCATTTTTTTTTCTTTTTTCCTTTTTACCACACCTATCCTAACTCTCTTTATTCTTCCATCTTAGAGAATCATCAGTGATTCTCCACCTATCCCTATGTAATTTTAGAAAAATTGACAATTAATTCCGAATATCCTAAAAAGCAAAAATTAGAGACTTTCATTCCAAACCTAGAAGATATTGTTTATTGTACTCCTAATAATAATAATAATAATAAATAATTATTTTAAACTTTAAAATTTGTTAGAAAAATATAAGTCTCTTTATTAATATAAATATAATTCCAATTTCTTAAATGCTTTCACTAATTTATTTTTTCACTTAAACTAAATAAATACAGCTAATTTTCTAAAGAATTTTTTCCTTTTTTGCTGGAATAAAAAAAAAAAAAAGATATTGGTACAATAGCTTTAAAAGCGACTTAAAGAAATGTCCGGCATCACGACTAAACTTAAGCGGAGCCCAGTCAATCAATGGCAAGATTGGCCAAGAGGAAGAAGATTCATTCCTATTCAGAACAGACGGGATTACATTAATGTTGTCCGAATTTCAAATTGCCTTCATGGTTAATGATAGGGATGTAATTGATGTAAGCATATTTAATTCATTGACAAATTTGTTGGGGCTGTCCCTATTTATTAATTATTTGATTTTAATTTTTTTTAACCTCTTTCAAAATTTTCCATTCTCTTCGAAAAAAATTTTTCATTTTTTTTTCCTTGACGTACTGCTCTTTAGACATTTTAAAAGAAAAAAAAATTTATTTTAATATTAACAAATTCATTACAGATGTTTTGTAAATACGGAAAAGGAGGAGGGAGAATAAAATAATTTGTGTTTCGAATAAACAAAACAAACCAACTTAGATATATCCGTTCTTGAATATCTCATAAGACGACCAATCAACGATGGAATGGGATTTCTTATTAATTTGCCGGAATCCAACGTAAGTTGACACAAAAACTTGAAACGGATCGATGTTAAATATTTCAAAGCAGCTGCAATGTTGGTTAGCTCTGATCGTTATGTCACTCTTATCTCATGTACAAAATCAGACACCATTAACAGGCATCCCGATCCATTATTCAATTCATCCGAAGTAAAAATTAAAAAAGGAATTAATTTATAATATGAATCGGGTTCATCGTCCCTTCTTCGTTCACAAGAAGCATTCAGAAGCATATACATATATGATCATGACTCAGTACATACAATACAACCCTTTGAAGGCAAGACCATACCAACAAGGGAAAAAAGAAGGACACTTGTAAAGAATAATTTACAGGAGAAAAGGAAACTAACTGAACCACATGCCTTGGCTTTAATTTCCAGATTCCTTGAATACATTCTTGAAAGCTTAATCTTCTTCATGGATCACACTTAATTTAGCTGTAAATCCTCCAGAACTAAACTTGCCAATTGTTCCCCCTTTCTTCTTCATAGAAACATGTACATCTGGACTCTTGAACATTGCAGTCTGCCTTGGCTGCTGCTTTACTTCGACACTATACTCAGAGTCAGAGTCAAACATCAATCCCGGGTCGACCCGTTTGGGTCCATAACCATAACACCCACATCTGATTTCCCGGCTTCTCTTGAGGGCAGAACTTGCTTTCAAGGCCAAAGAAACCATATCCTCTCCCTGAAGTCTCTGAGTTAACCAAGACAACGGCAACTCAAAGTAAAGCTGACCAGGCTGCAGCTCCTCTTCTCCGTCCATGGCCGTCACCATTTCATCAAAATCCATCTCGTCGGAATTGCATATGAAGGAATCAGAGCTTTTCTGCAGCAAATTACATATCTTCACAGGACTAGAAAAGTCCTTAAATTCACCATCTAAAAGAATCAGCTTCGCCGTGGCCATGGACTTCCTCCCACACGAGCTTCCAATTCCCATATTTAATATATATTATCGTACTCGTCGTACTCTGTTTCCTCCAAAGTAGGTTCGGTTGGATTCGATTAAAGCACATATATTTATACACGGGTTAAAACTACTGTTTGTTTTATACTCGGTATAGAGAGAGTACGATGTTAACTGTTTCCTGCTATAAGTAATTTTCTTTTTTCTTTTTTTTTTATTGGGTGTCACGTAGTTTTCCCCGTCGTTTCTTCAAGTTGCCGTCACGAAGACTAAATTGTGGCCTTCGTAGAAATCAGACACTCATAATTAAATATTTTAATTTGATTTATACGGATTTTAAGAAAAATATCATTTAGTTAATTTTAATATTATAATGTCATTTTTTAAAAATAAGAAGTTTAACTAAATTCAAAAATAAGTAGAACTTAAAATGAAATATTCCATTCTGAAGAGTCTGAGTATCTTTTTTTTTTCTCAATTCAAAATTAAGTGTAACATTTTAACTTGTCAAAATTTTAAAATAATTATTTGACTTAGTTTATTTTATTTTTAATAATATCAATTTCTAAAAAAATTTTTAATTAATTTATAAAATGAAAGATATTTATTTTTATTTAACTCGAAATAAAAATGAGAATATTTAAACCTATACGGAGGGAACATAATTGTTTATAGTAATTTCTTAAATGGAGTGAAAGGTCAAGAAAGCTGATAATGTTATGGTCCGATGATCTTGTTTAACGCGCACTTCTATTGGTTTTTCTTTTTCGGTTCTTTTCATATTTGACAGTTGTGTGCATGTAATTGGGATAACAGGCCATGGGTTACACGTCTGACGGAACTTTGCATCTTCTTTTTTAACAGGTAATAAGATTCCTTGGAAAATGATGGGTTCATTTCTCCAGTTATATATTTTTGTGTATTATATTTTGGTATATTAATAAAATATTTATTCATAATCTTTAATTATTTTCTTTTAATATATTTTAATATTAATAAAAAATTTAATCATAATCTTTAATTATCTTCTTTTAATATATTTTAATATTAAAAATCTAAAAAGATAAGTTAAATCCTCGGGAGAATCTTATCTTTTAAGGATATGTCTTAAATTTCTATTGGTATAATTGGAAGTGACTCGTAGTTGTGTAATAGGAGATCCTAAGTCGAACATGATATAAGTGGACAATGTAGTAAAATTAAAATTTTAAATTTATGCAAGAATGTTAGGATAAGCACAGAATCTAATGAGGTTTGTGTATTTACATGATCAATACATTGATTAAACCCATGTAAATACATATTGATGTCCACCATAGCATTTCCGTGAATTTAGAATAATGTCATGTATGTATATAAATTCAATCCCTCTCCATCCGTTTAAACTTTTAAAATTTATGAAAATTTAATATGCTTCGATCAATTATTTTGTTATTATCCATTTGATAGACCTGTTATTGAAAATTTGTTTGTATTCGACTTACATGTAAAGGGCATGTTAAGTATAGTGGGCCTGTTATTGAAAGTTTGTTCATCTTTTTGATTAGATATATAAATTCAATCCCTCTCTATCGACTTAAACTGTTAGAGTAGATGGAAATTTAATTGGTTAAAAATTCATATAAAATTTTTTCAAGACGACATATATAGTTAAAGAGTTATTGTACAATTTAGTCATTAAACTTTATCCCATTGGAAGCTTTGGTCCTTAAGGGTTTTTTTTTTTTACCATTATCATCCCCAAACAATTTACGGTTGGATATTTTGATCATTTTGATTGGATTCTTGAAAAAAATGACTGAAATTTGTAGTTAATGCCATCTGACCAACTTATGAGGCATAATATTGAAACACCATTATTGACTATCATTTTTTTTTTTAAACTTGTATTCATCCTCCTCTTCTCTCTCACCTCTTCCATTTGTTAACTGTGGAAACTACCTGAGGATCTGGACTTTCTCTTTTATTTTCTGATCTCTTCTTCTTCCTCTTCTCTCCTCACTCCTTTTTCCTTCACAAATCTATAGAAACCCTCCTGTTCATTTTTCTTTCCTCTTTGCCTTTCTCTTGTCTCTTTCTCATCCCTTTTCATCAATTTCTCTGATTGTCGATTTCTTCAACTTGTTTCCCCATTTCATTTCTCTCTTTTATTTTCTTCACTGTCTCCCTCCCATCACTTGGTAGTTGATGTAATTTTCTCCAAATCCTTACTTCCCCTCTACCTTCCATTACTGTACAGATTTATCCTAGAATTCTTTTTTTCTCAATTTGTTGAATTTTTTTTCCCTGATTTTTGTCGTTCTGTCATTTTGATGGTTTGTTGATGGTGGTTCTTCCAAATCCCTTTTTTCAATTTCTGGTTTGAATTTGAAACTAATGCCCCCGATGTTGGTGACTTGTATGTCTGAAAAGGAATTTCTGTTTTTGGGGAAAATGAATTTAAATGTCAAAATATGGTTATCAAAACAAGTAATGATCACTTGGATTTCAAATTTGGATCCTCACCATGGGCAACCGATGATTTCTTCAAGCTTTTGCTGGGATTCCTCGTCATTGACCGAGTGATCGATGGCACCCAGTCCCTGCCGTAAAGCACAGAGGTGAGTGGACATGAAGAAGGATCACAACATGATGGAGATCAAGGAGCATACATGGCATGTGATAATTCATGGAATATCTCATATGAAGATGCTTAAGGAATAAAGGAGTTTATGTACAAGAGCTTGTATTTCAAATACAAGGTTGGAAGATCAAGAATGAAGAAAGACTTGTT
>JAOXNR010027340.1:0-23827 GCA_028571225.1 Parsonsia alboflavescens | reverse complement strand
CTTTATTCCATAAGCATCTTCATATGAGATCTTCCATGAATTGTCCCATGCCATGTATGCTCCTTGATCTCCATCAGATGCAAGTGTTTAGCTACAAGCAATGGTGGAAATTTCGAACAGCTGATTCACTTTGTGTTTGTTATCTAAGAATGAAATATGGATATCAGCCTGGAGCAACATTATTTGAAGGCAACTCTCCGGTCTGGAGATGCATGAGACAAGCATCGAGTTGGGATGAGCAATTTATCGTTCTTGATAGAATTCAAGGAGCTAAATCTTATGTTCGATGTCTATGCTCAAACGGTGTTTTCAGAATTTCAGGTTGTGTTTCAACAATAGAAGAGGAAGAACTGGAAGATCTCACAACTGAATATTTCTTCCATCCTAAGATCCCTTTCTCATGGTCCATTTTTACGTGGAAATTCAGGCATAATTTTTTGGCTACTAATGACATAAGGTCTCGGTCGGGTTTTCAACTTGCATCAAGATGCCATTTTAAATGATCGAGTAAAACCATCTCCTATCTGTTTGGCAGCTACTCAATAGCCATAGAAGTATGGGTACATTTCAATGCAGTATTTGGGATTGTTGGAGGCTTAGTGGAACACATACACAATTGGAGACAGGAAATGAGAAGGCTGGTGTTGTTGGCGACACTTCTTCCAGTGCTCATTTGTCATGAAGTTTGGGTTGCTCACTGTGCTTCCATATACTTTGAGGATGCTAGCAGTCGCAAGAAGATCATTGGCAAGATTATTTGGCAGCTTTACCACATAACGAAAGCTTACCAGTTGCCTATTCATGCACTCCTAATGTAGATTAATTTCATCTTTTATTGTAAGGCATTTCTGCCCTTCTTAATTTTAATGCAATAAATAGGTTGGGGTTTCCTGACCCCAAGTCCTTGACGGTTAAAAAAAAAAAAAAATCCTAGAATCTTCTACGAATAGGTTTCCCTGATTTGAACTCCTAGAAAATAGTATTTTCCACAAATTGCCTTTCGTTGAAAAATTTATCAACGAATTTTTCAATAACTTTTCTAGGAAATTAATTCTAATATTATATTCAAAACTATCAACAAAAATCTATTTTGTAGAAATATTTTTCTACAAAACATTAGTTCCTTGAAAATTTTGTCTACAAAAAGCTTTCGGCCAAAATTTTCTTCCTTGAAAAAGTTTATCTACAACAATTATCAACAAAAGCTTTTCCATTCAAAAAAGCTAATAATTTCTTAAACAAGAGCAAGATAATCCGCCACTATGTAGTTTATCCTAGCCTTCCATCTCTCTACGATCCTATCTCGACTAAACTTCCTTCACAAGTAAGATGGCGGCTTCTTTGTGGCTGCCTACTGATAGACCGCCGGCAGCCCCATCCCTCTGGGGTAAAGGCTCCTTCTCCTCCCTCGCCATTGACAACAAGGCTTCGGAAATGAAGCTAAAGACTCCGCAACCTTACAATGGGGAATTGGCATTCTTCTTCTCAAATGAGGAGGTCAACAATTTGTCTCTTCCATTCAAACAAGCGTTGATAGGAAAATTCTCTTACAGGAAACCTTCTCTCCATACAGTCAGGAATGAGATAAAAATGATTGGATTAAAGGGAGATTCCAACATTGGACTGATTGATGCAAGACGTTTTTTAATCCAAGTAACATATGAAGATGATTACTGTCATCTGTGCAATGAAGGTGCTTAAATTGAAGCCACAATTTCATGTGAAGGAGGAACCGTCCACAATCCCAGCATGGATATTCTTCCCCGATCTACCAATTCATTTTTTCAGGAATTAAATTTTGCATTCGTTTACATCTATTATAGGGAAAGCCATTAAAAGTTGATGTTTCAACTGCTAATATATCGAGGCTTGGTACTGCAAGGGTATTGTTCTTATTTCCCGTCAAATTGGTCACTCCCAAGAGCATTGCCAAGCGAAAAATCCAGAATTGAAGACTTCTAAAGATCAGGCCAAGCCAAGCACTACTCGGATGGTTATGCAAAATCCAAAAAGTGAAAAATTTAGAAGTTCGGAAAATTAAAGATTCAGAAACAATGAACATTATTCTGAAGGAGGCAGTTGAGACAACGAATCCAACAGTTTATAATAATGTAAGTGAAAAGATCATTGAGAATCCTGGGAGCGGAAATTGGATAGAGGAAGGAATTCAAGACAAGGATAAATCAAAGGATCAGGAAAAGGCAACAAACCCTAGTTCGGAAAATTTAAATTTGCAATTTGAAGAAGATTGAGAAACTGAGCATGGGGCTGCAGGTAACATCTCAGGAGGACAGATTGCTCGTTCAATGGATTCATCAGAACTTGTTAATCAACCCAGCAATAAGTGAACAGCAACAACTTGAAACGACTCGCTCCAGCATGGCCTCTGGGGATTCAATTTGTGATCAAGATACTTTTAATCCAATTAGAACAGACACACATACGAAATTTGTCGCTAGGAGGCGTTAGAACTGCATGTGGATATGCCATCAATAAGCGAGGCTAAATTAGCACCTCCAAATCATGTTAAAAAGAAGAAAGACATTTCTCCTTCAAATATGGTTACAAGGGTTCAGTCTTGACGTAGCATTTCCTCAAATCAATCAATATGAAGAAGATATTGATTTGGAATATAAGAGGTGTAGGAAATTCTGCCTCTTTGTAGAAATTGAAGAGTCATATTTTTGTCAATAAGCCTTTGATGATCGCTATTTTTGAGACTATGATTAGTTCTTCAAGGATTGCTTTTGATGTTTTTAAGCTGAAAATGCCCCATTATTACTCTAATTCAAATGGGAAAAGTTGGTTATTTTGGTCCTTTGCAATATCAATAAATGTTATAAGGGATACTGATCAAATGTTGTCATGCTCGGTGGAGAAATATATGGGTTTGGATTCAATATGTTTGATGCCGATCGTTTATGCTGCATGTGATTATGTTTTATCTCTGTCTTTGTGGATGGAGATGGCAGAAATATCTTCTATTGTTATGATTCCAAAGTTGCTTGGTGGGGACTTTAATGTGGTTAGAAGTAATGAAGAAAGTTTAGGATCTTCTCCAGCAATTTGACCCATAAGGGAATTTGATGATAGTGTTGAGCATTGTGGATTATTAGACTTACCTTTTGTAGGGAGTATAGATCAACTTACCCACCTCTGTGGAGAAGATTGCCTAGATTTTTGGTAAATGATAGCTAGCAAAATACTTTCCATAGCACCTCAGTGGAACACCTCCCTCGAATTTCTTAAGACCATTGCCCTCTTCTCATCACAATTGCAATGGCTGGAGTTCAGTGACCAAGAATCTTTCGGTTCCAAAGAATGTAGCTTAGACATAATGATTTTCAAGACATTGTTGAATCCTCTTGGTGGCAGTGAATACACAGGGATGGAATGCATTGCTTAAAGCATATTCTCAAGATTTGGGATAGAGAAACTATTGGTAATATTGAATCAATTGTGCAGCTAGCAGAGAATTTAGTGACATCCTTGGAAGAGGTATACATGGAGGACATTTTGGAGGAGAATAGAGAAAATCTTCACAATGCAAGGGCTGATCTTGCTTATCATTTGAAGAATCAAGAGATTTTTGGAGGCAAAAATCCAGGATTAAATGGCTTAAAGAGGGTGAAGGAAACACATCATACTTCTCTAGTTATTTGTTTTGTTATCAACTTGAAAATTCATAAAATTAAAGATAAGGAGGGAAATTGGCTTTCGAAGATTCAGGACATTGAACTGGAAGGAATGGCATTCTTCTCAGGATTATTATTAGAGGACATGGGCTATCAGCGTGATCCTAAGAGTTTCACAGATAATATACTGAGGTGCATCAATTTGGAGAAAAATAGGAACCTATCAGCTTTACCAAGTCTGGAGAAAGTAAAGGAAGCAATTTTTGGTTTGGATATTGAAAGTGCTCCTAGAGTAGACGGCTTTCCAGGTGTATTTTTTACATCCTTTTGGGAGGTCATAAAAATGGATATGATACAGGCTGTTAGAGATTTTTGGGTAGGGGTGCAGATGCGTTAGCAATTCACTGCAACTCAGATAGTCCTAATCCTTTAAGTGGATAACCCGGTCACTTTTACAGACTTCCAACCAATTTGTCTTTGCAATTTTACATCAAAGACAATTAGGTAGGTAATTTCTGTTCGACAATCAAAATTACTTCCTAATTTGATTTGTCCAAATCAAGAGGGATTTATGAAATGAAGGAATATAGTTGATAATATTCTTCTTACTTCTGAATTGGTGCATTCTTTAAACAAGATGTGTGTTGGGGGTAATATGATCATGAAATTAGATATGCTCAAAGCGTTTGATAGAGTAAATTGGTCTTCTCTATTGGAGGTATTGAAGAAATTTGTTTTGATTGTCACTTCTTGAATCTTATACATAGTTGTTTGGCTTTCAATAAGTTTTCTATCACCATCAATTGAAAATTGCATTGTTTTTTCAACTCAACAAGAGGTGTCATCAAGGGGACCCTCTATCTCCTACATTATTCATATTGGCTGCAGAGATGCTTTCAAGGGGCTTAAATAAACTTTGATATCATGGAGATATTGGTGATTTCATTAGTAATTGTATTAGTCTGCTAGTTTCCCCTTTGAGTTTTGCAATTGATATCATAATTTTCACAAGGGGATTGTAGAGGGGTTTGAGGAAGTTGATGGATTTCCTAGAATTCTATCAAGATTGTTCTAGACAGAAAATAAATGTCCATAAGAGTGCTTTGTATCTTTCTTCCACGTTGTCTCTTCAAAGATAGAAGCTGCTGCGGGAAGTTACAGGTTGTGTAGTTCAAAAGTTGCCAATTGTCTACTTAGGCAACCTCTTTTTTCCTAGGAAGAGCTAAGATCTATTATTATGGACCATTTATTAGCAAGGCAAAGGCTCGAATTAATGGCTGGCAAAAGGAAATATCCCTCTCCTGGGGGTCTGTTAATTTTGATCAAGCATGTGCTATCTGCAATGCCCATTTATCTTCTTGCTATTTCTAAGCCTCCGCAACAAATTTTAATGGAGCTAGAGTGACAATTCTCTTATTTCTTCTGGGGTATTTCGAACTTTAGTCATAACAGGCACTGGTGTTCATGGAATCATATATGTCAGAGAAATAGTTTGATGCTAGTGGGTATTAGGAATCCACTTACCCACTTCGACCTAGCTAAGAGTTAGGCCAGATTCCATTAGCCAGAGTTTTGACTCTTTGCAGACCTTTCTTAGATCAAGAAATACGTTCACAAGGCACATGTCTTGGAAATTCATGGTTCTTATAACTTATGAGGTTATGTTTGGGTTGGATGAGAAATTTCCCAAATTTAGTAACTATCAGTGTTACTCATCACGATTCAGATCATTGATTAATGTAATCTCATACATGTATCAATTTCTTTATAACTTCATATATAAATGATTCACTCATTAAATTTCCTAAAACAAAGAAATCTTAAAAATATTTTGTTTTGACATAAAACCAGGAAACCTCCAAATTAACACATTAATTAAGATGCATATGTAAATGAAAAATATAAAATGACCAAAACCCTCCATTACTCGAGCTTTGTGGACAAGTGCATAATTTTTTAACAATAATCATCAACAAAACTATCATTAAAGGCATTAATAAAGTAGCATCATGAAAAGCTAAACAAGGCAATTATATATATTCTGTAACAAATTTGAGATCATCATTTTTCCTCAAAAAGATGATGTGATCTGAAATTTGATATGGATTCTTCATTCAAAATCAAACAAAGACACACCCATTCGAGGTCATTCCCAAAACTTCATGAGTGGTTCAAGCTAGATTACCAATGACCATGATTGTCTTCCAATATAATTGATTAGTTTTCATTTCATCAATCCAATTCAATTACCCTAGACAAGTATTGAAGAATTCAAGAGTCTCACTAAGAACAATATAAGCACTATTAGATGAACACTCAAGAAAAGAGGAGTCTGATCCATAGGGATTCTCTCAATTGGAATAAAAGTGTTTGTAGGTAAGTTGTCTTGGATTTCAAAGTTATGGAAATATATATAGTCCCAAACTAATAAATTAACCTAATAATTCGTGTGTAGGGTAATTAGACATAAGTTCCCTTAATACATAACTAAAATAACATGAGAAACCAGAGAAAATTACAAGAAAAATAAAAAAGGGTTAGGCTGAACCATAGCCATTCGATGCTAGATGGTGCACCGGATCCAGGGCCAAATGGTTACTGGAATCCAACTTTGTTCTTCATTTGCTGGAGCCAGCACCTACTGCAAGACATCCAGCCCCAGATGCTTGTTTTTAAGCCTTACTTGCTTCTTCTATTGCCATTCGTTCCATGTTTTCTCTTGCCTTCCCTCTGTACACTTGATCTAAGGTCTTTTACACATTTCCAAACCTTCAAACTCCTCAAATTACCCTTCAATGTCGCAAACATCGAACAACTTCCTTGTTGGCTCAACTTGATCAGGTGTAGATCTTTTCATCATTGCTTCAACGCCAACATTGCTTCCTTCATCTTCAAAGTGTGATGCTTATACTTGAAGTATTGATCTTTGTACAAGAATTTCCAATCATTCTTAAGATCATCTTCAATGGGGATCATAACTTCTTCAGGTTCTTGAGCATTCTTCAACAAGTTTTTCTTCATTCTTGATCTTCCAACCTTGTATTTGATATAGAAGTTCTTATACACAGCCTCCTTCCTTTCATAAGCATTTTCGTCATCTATATAGACTTCCTCTTTAATATGGTTGACCTTGAATTGTAAACCTCCACATTGGAAGCCAAATAGATTGATTATTCTAGTACATGAGTTCAAAATTTAGGCTGTCATAACCCTCTTCTAAAGCTGCATAATCTATCCAAACCAACGAACACTAAACTTCTTCAAGAAGTATAATTCTGATGGAATCTCTCTCTCTCTAGTCTCCTAATCCCACTAAACTTCTTCAACAAGGCATGATGGCATCTGTTCCGCCGGACGAACACCCTAACCCAAAGGTGAAGAGATCCTTCTCTTCACTCGTACAAGCTCAGCCCTCTCCTGAATCGATACCCTTAAAACAGGTGCAATCACACAAAGGAGAACCTGTATTTTTCTTCTCTGCAAAAGAATTGGTCAAACTCTCTCTACCATTCAAGCATGCTCTCGTTGGAAAATTCTCACATGGTAAGTCGTCAATTGAAATAATTTGCTGAGAATTCAAAACCATTAGACTGAAAGGTGAGTTCTCCATTGGTTTGCTAGACAGCCGTCATATTCTGATTTGAGTCCTTCTTGAGGACGATTATTGTCTATTATGGATGAAAGGAGTTTGGAGTCTCAATGGAATTCCAATCGGAACCTTCTGATGTTCCGATTTTGATCAATTTTTCTGATCTGCCACCTGTTTAGGAAAGAAATATTGTACTCTTTTGCCTCTATAGTTGGCAAACCACTGAAGGCGGACGCTCTGATGGCAAACATGATGCACCCTAGCGCTGTAAGAGTCTATTTTGAAGTTGATCTACTGAAGGACTCTCCAAAGCGGCTTTGGTTTGGACAGGGAAAGGGTGGCTTCTGGCTAGAGATTCGGTTTGAAGATGCACCCAAGTATTGTTCGCATTTTATGAAAATTGGTCATGCAATTGACCTCTGCAGAGTCAAGCACCTTGGAATGAAACAAGCTTTCAAATCGATGAAACCATTCTCCAATTTGATCACACAGAATCCTACTGAAAAACCTACTCAAATTAGTTTAAATCAAGGTTAATAATTTAATAATTTGGAAGATTAAATCAGTTTCAAGTGGAAATCAATACTTGCCCCTGATCCACCTACATGTTTACCTTCTTATTCGATAATTTCAAAGGCTCTGATAATTTCTTATGCGGAAACCAGCAAAACCCAGCGCAAGAGATGGCTTTGGAGGTAGTACTTCCGCAAGTTGCACAGATTGTTGAATTTGTTCGGAAACATAAGAAGACGAAGCATGATAGTATTGACAAGGTCTCGGACCAATCACAACGCTTTTGTAAGTCACTCAATATGAATAGCTTGATATGGAATATTCGAGGTATTGGTGACAATACATCGGTTAGGCATTTAACGAAGTTGATTTATGATTACAAGCTGTATTTCATTGGTATTTTGGAGCCTTTGGTTGCCCACGAACAGATTTTGAATGTTGCTTTCTCGTTGAGTATGGGGAAGTATTACTATAGTACATCAGGCAAAATATGGTTGTTCTGGTCACATTTGATTCGAGTTGAAGTTATTTCAGATTTGCATTAAGTAGTTACCTACAAAATTAGTTCAATTTTTGGTTACGATTGTTTGTTTTCGGTGGTACATGCAAAGTGTAATTACCTAGATAGGTGATGCCTTTGGGAGAATATGCATCACACAACATCTTTCAATTCCTTGGCTTATTGGTGAGGATTACAATGTAGTTCGATTTATGGAGGAATCATTAGGATCAGTCCTGAGTCTTTAGGACATGAGGGAATTTAATGAATGTATTGATGACTGTGGTCTGGTGGACTTGCCGTTTAGGGGGGGGCGGGGGGAGCAATTCACTTGGTATCTAATAGAATCTTTGGCTAGCAATTAATCAATTAAGATGTAAATAAAAACCTGAGTATAAAAATTTAGCAAAAATAAACGAACACCAAAATTTAACGAGGTTCACCCCATTGGAATAAATCCAATCTTAGGCTACATCCTCAAAGCAAAGCCAAGCTGCAAAATTCATTCAGATAAGACATTACAAGAGTTTAGCATAGAACAATAGAATCTGTCTAGTCTATCACTACCCTATTCTATGTTTTATATTTCCAACTCACAACAAGAATCCCTCTTATTTATATTGCAGCATCTTCTAGAATCCCTCCAAAGATGACAAAACTTCTCCCGAAGCCGAACTCCCCCGAGTTCTGGAACTGTCCTACAAGACCTGTTTTGACACTCCCGTGACGCACTTGTGACAGTCTGCAATAGTGAAGTAGATGTACTCCTCCCGAGATATCTACGATAAATATTCTCCCGAATATTGATAAGAACTTTCGTCAAGGTCTTTAGCTCGTGGTTTGATCATCATCAAACCTTATCACTCAAGATAGCAATGTAGAAAGATATACGAGAAAGGATAATCACAGTATTAAATATGAGAATATCTAGAATAGATAAATATAACTTCAGAATTATCACCAATGAATATTTATCGTTAAGAAGCTTACTCCAACTTAACCACTCATAACAGATATATCACCCAATTCAAAAACCGAAATAATGTCAACCTAATGAAATTACAAATACCGAAATAATAGCCAATATAATTTTCTAACAAACTCCCCTTTTGGCATTATTTTGGCAAGACAAAGCTCCAACGGTTTTTTAATCAATACATTGTAAGAACAGAGTTAGATTACCAGCAATATCAAAAATATCAGCCAGGAAATATTAGCATCCAAATACTGAAGAAAACACAAGTAGCAACATCACATATCAAATGTAGCTATATCCCAGAAGCATTAAGCCATATGTAGTATATATGAAGAACAAAAGATTAATGTAGCAAGAATCAGCTCAAAAATAGAATAGCATAGGAAATATCAAATAGCAAATGTAGAAATATCAAATTTGCAACTTCGAAACAAAATAGAATAGCAAAGCCAACATCAATAGTATAAGTTAGCAAAAACCAATGTGTCTCCCCCTTTTTGCCAACAAAAATGCCAACCATCATTCATCTGAGTCAGTAGTAGTGAAATCATCAACTTGAATAGGGATAACCATAGTAACTGCCTGTTCTAAGGTAGTAACTGCTTGATGAAAAGTGATCATGGCAACATCATCAAAATTAATAGTTGAAGAGTCCATAGATCCTGAGGCAGTATCAACAGTACCCAACCCCAAATATTCATGAATCAAGTTATTAGAGAAATCAAACATGTGACCTTGGAAGTAGACTTTCTGAAACATGGGACTACCAGCATTTTGAATTTTATAGAGATTTACATAAAAATCTCGTACCAAACCATCAATATAACAGGACAATTTGGAGACTGACTTCATATACCCACGGGTAGATAAAAACTCCAGTATCCCTGCTTTTTCATGGCTAGGAATGTCAATGTTACATTCCATTATTTATTTAACTAGATACTATTATGTTCCAGTGATTAAGACAATTTGAATTCAGGAATTTTTTATTGAGCGGTTTAATAGAATTTACCGCTTGTGCCTAGTCATCAGGAGTAGTATCCTTGGCCTTTTCATCCTCATGAGCAAATGAGTCCGAATACTCCACAGGTTGAGTTGATGACGTGGAGACATGACTGGAAGACCCAAACCTCTGTCGAAGCTTCTAATTCCAAGAGCCAGCAACTCCTCGTTTCCATTCGATTGGGGCACAACAACCAATGGTTGGGGCACCGAAGGGCCATTGGTTGGCATTGGACTGGGCGATTAAGGAACGGTGGCTGTTGAGGAAGGCTGACTGAGTTCAACAGCAATGGTTTTCAAAAGTTCCTGGAGACGTGTATCTTGGAGGTACCCAGATATATCACCGGAACCACCAGTTGGAGTCACGATGGGTAGAGTTGGAGTCACTGCCGGAGGTGACTCTTTTCTCCTCGACATCTAACAAATCTGAGATAGTTTTCCCACTTCTATTGAGATAGTGAAGGTAACTCTTTTCTCAGAGAGATAAGCGATTCCTTGCCAAAATCAAGTGACATTCCCTTGTTCCTCCTTGGCATATTTTTTTTTAAAGAAAATTGAAGAAATCAATCATGTCTGTATAAGCGGAGCAAAATTCTAGTTTTATGAAAGATATTTTGACATTCTACCTATATGCAAAATTTAAGAATGATAAATCTTTAATAATGATGCATAAAAAATCAAAACAAGATAATGCTGCTGAACCATTATGCTATAGGGCAACTATCATATTCGTGTTATTTATTCATACATCAATAAAACAAACTCCTAAAGCTTGCCTTAATGATTCAAATATTTTAGCATCTAAAGGTTTAGTAAAAATGTCAGCTAGTTGTTTTTCCGTTGATACATGCTCAATGACGACAGTTTTATTTTCTACCAATTCTCTAATGAAATGATGTCTTATGTCAATGTGTTTAGTGCGAGTGTGCTGAATAGGATTCTTAGATATATCAATGGCATTTTTATTGTCACATAACACAGTAAACATCTCCTGTATCATTTAGCATTTGTTGATCCACAATAGTTGTGTACAACAACTTCTAGTAGCAATGTATTCAGCTTTTGCTGTTGATAATGAAATTGAGTTCTGCTTCCTGCTGTACCAAGAAACCAAATTGTTTCCAAGGTAGAAACATCCTCCAAATGTGCTCTTACGATCATCCAACTTTCTTGCCTAGTCTGCATCGCTGAAACCTACTAAAAATGCTATAGTGTAAGTTGTATACTAGATGCCATAATTTAATGTGGTATTAACATATCGAATTATTCTTTTGACAGCCATCAGGTGAGGCTCATTGGGATTTTCTTGATATTTGACACAAATGCCAACACTGAGATAAAGGTCTGAGCTACTTGCTATAAGATATAACAGGCTCCCAATCATACTTCGATACTGACTTGAATCCATAGCTGTTCCTACATCGTCTTGAGACAGTTTCAGATAAGTTTTTAACCAATGTTCTTGCATATTTGCTTTGTTAGATGTATATCCCATCTGAAAATTGTTTAACTTGCAATCCCAAAAAATATATCAACTCACCAACAATACTCATTTCAAATTCATTTCTCATTTGTTTCACAAAGGCATTTGTGTGTTGGACAGAAGTAGAACCAAACACAATATTGTCAATAAAGATTTGTGCAATTAAAATATGATAAGAAAATCGTTTTACAAACAAAGTTTTATTAACTGCCCCTCATTTGTAACCCTGTTCCAAAAATTATTTTGTTAACCTTTCATACCAAGCTCGAGGGGCTTGTTTTAAACCATATAATGCCTTTCTCAGTTGAAACACATGATCTGGAAAATTAGGATCCATAAAGCCCTTAGGTTGTTCAACATAGACCTCTTCACCTAGAATACCATTCGGGAATGCACTTTTGACATCCATTTACAGTTTAAATTGACGCAGATAAGCAATACACATCAATAGCCTAATTGATTCCAATCTAGCCACAGGTGCAAATGTTTCATCAAAATCTATACCTTCTACCTGTGTTCATCTCTAAGCAACTAACCTAGCTTTGTTTCTAACAACACTTCCAAACTCATCTATTTCATTCTTAAAGATCCATTTTGTACCAATAACATTTATATTTTCTAGTCTAGGTATTAGTGACCAAAACATCCAATCTGTTGAATTTTTCTAGTTCCTCATGCATGGCATTTGTCCAACAGTTGTCTTTCAAAGCTTCATTCGTATTTTTGGGTTCTATAGTAGACAAATAGCAGGAAGAGCTAATCATCTCTCTATGGTTAACTTTAGCCTTACCTTTAGTGCATGTTCCCTCCTCCAAATCTCCAATTACGTCTTCCAACGGGTGTGTTTTTTGAATTCTGGAAGGAATTTGTCTTGAAACTCTCTTACCTGTTTCTATTTGTGTCTCTTGAGTTTCATTATGTATTGCTGCTGATGAATTTCCTATGGATTGAGCTGTCTCAAGCGGAATATTCTCTGAGTTATTGGGAGAACCATGTTCTTCATCTGTTGATTGTTCTTGTTGTCCTGTGATTTGAGTACCAGATTTTCCTATTTTTTAATCTTCTGACCTTGATAAAATCACTATAGATTCATCAAACACAACATTAGCAGGCTCCATGATTTTTCCAGTACGTTGATTAATTACTCTATAAGCTTGACTATTTGTTGCATATCTAAGAAAAACACCAACATCACTCTTTTTATCAAACTTACCAAGCCAATCTCTATCATTCAAAATAAAACACTTACTTCCAATGACATGAAAGGCACGAACATTTGGTTTCTTTCCTTTCCATATTTCATAGGACGTCAACTTTGTTCTTGTCCTGAAATAAACCTGATTAATGATATAACAAGTAGTGTTCATTGCTTCAGCCCAAAATTTTGATGGTATTCCTTTAACAAATAACATTACTCTTGTCATTTCTTTTAGATTCCTGTTTTTCCTTTCTACAACACGATTTTGTTGTGGTGTTTTTGTTGCAGAGAACTTATGTAAAATGCCATGATCATCACAAAAATTAGTGAAAAAGGTATTTTCAAATTCTTTTCAGTGATCACTTGTAATATGAACAATTTTTCCTAACACATAAGCTTTTGCGGTCATTAATCTCATGGATAATCTTTTAAATGATTCAAAGGAATTTGATTTTTCCCTAAGAAAATCTACCCAGTTAAACCTTCAGAAATCATCTACACAGACAAACACATACTTATTACCTCTAACAAGTTCAACTTGCATAGGACCCATGAGATCCATATGTAATATCTCAAGTGTACGAGAAGTAGTAATAAAATTGATAGCATTGTGTGTTTGATGTTTCTGTTTCCGAATTGACAAGATTCACACATGGCAAATGTATTACCACCAAGATCTGGAATTCCTTTGACAACATTTGTAATAGAAATTTCAGTTAGTTGTTTGAAGTTTACATGTCCCAACCTCTCATACCCAATTTAATACTATCATGACTTGCACTGTTACATGATATAGTTGTATCAGTAGTATAACAGTTACTAGAGGATCCAGTACCAAACAGTATACAGTTTTTATTTTCATCATACACATGACATGCATCCTTAGTGAACTTAACAAGCAACTCGTCATCACACAACCGACTAATGCTGATTAAATTAGCCTGAAGCCCTTCTTCTAAAAACACATTATGAAGGTGAGGCATTCCTCTTACCATAAAAGTTCCTCTTCCCAATATTTTTCCCTCTTTACCATCACCAAAGGTAACTTGACCAAGATTATGCTGACGATAATCTTTCAAATATTCCTTTTTACCAGTCATGTGACGAGAACAGCCACTGTGAAAGAACCATAGATCTGAATCAGACACTCTAAAAGACATAAGTCCAGCCAAACATTTGTGCCTATTTTTCTTAGCCCACACTTGTTTAAGCTTGTGATTCCGAACCTGGTGTTATGTTAGTGACTTGTGAGGGATATTGTTAAACAACATCTCAAATCAATTTGGTCTGATATGTCCTCTTCGACGACAATAGTGACAAGTAGGTACAAACAACTTTTTCTTACCTTTGGCTGAATATCTTAGCATGTTAGTACCTTGTGAGTGTGACTTTTTCACCTTTGAGTTCTTTGCTCCGAGAGCACAGTCATCATAGCCTAAACCACAACGATCAAGTGTCTGTCATTGTTCTCCTAATATTTGATCCAGCTTTTCTGTGCCACTGTTCATCATTCTCACATTTTTCATTGTATTGTCATGCTCCTTTGATAATTCCTGAAATTTCTGCTCCTTTGCTTCACAATCTCCAATCAAAATATTGATTTTATTTTTCACTTGTTCTTTCTCAAACATAAGTTTCTTTACTTTAAGTTCTAGTTCTCTTTTTAGTTTGTTCAGTTTAATGCACCGTTTGAACAACTCTTCATAGGCTTCTAGCATTTCCTCAGGGGTGAGTTCACTGTCACTATCTATGTCAGTTAATTCAGGAAAACATTGTCTTACCTTTCTCTCTTCATCGAGTTCAACATTTGTCATACCTGAATTGTCACATTTTGACAAAACAACTTTACCATGTAGAGCAACAAAATTAACTATTTGTTCAATTCTTTCCTCATCTTCATCACTTTGTTCCCCATCACTTCAGGTAGTAACAAATGACTTCTTATGTTTTTTTAGCATCAATATGGCCATAGCCTTCACATTCCTTACACTATATTCCTTTGTTATTTTTGATATTAGAATCAGTATTCTCATAAGAAGACTTACCAAGTAGTTTCTTGTTTCCAGTATTGTTTTTGAATTGACTGGAATTTGGTTTTCCCTTGATTCGTCTATACATTTTGTTGAAATTTTGTGAGACCGGTGACATTGCTTGCTGAGACACATACAAAGGTGAACCCGCCCTTCTCTTATTTGCAGGTTCATTCAAGTTGGCATTGATCGGCAAGTTCAAACATGGGAAACCCTCCGTGGAAACTATTTCGCAAAGACTTTCACATGATACTGATGGGAGGATTCAAATTGGAATTGTTGGATTTTAGACACATCTTAATTCAATTATATTTGGAAGAGGATTACATGCGCCTATCGTTAAAAGAAGTTCGAACTTTGTCATTGCCATACATTCGTTCAAGATATAAGGCTACTGCGATGCTTACATGCCCCAGCATGGCAAAGATCTACGTAGAGCTTGATCTCCTCAAAGAATTACCTTCCATAATTTGGATCAACCATTGTAAACCGGGTTTCTGGCAATCAATTTCTTTCAAAGACCTTCCGGAATATTGAAAATCTTATAAAAAAATTGGTGAAAAATCTTGTAGAATCGGCGAAAAGAGGACCACGGAGAAGGAAACAACATAGCTGGAGCTTATCGCTAAATGGATTAAAAAAGAAAAGCAGCCTATGGAATCCCTAGGATCAGAATTGCAGTTGAACAAACCCCTTGAGCCAGGAATTCAAGTGCCGAAACCTGACAATGCTGAGACACCAAACCCTAGCACGAATGCAATTGAAAACCCTAATGTGCAACTCGATGAAACAGCACCGCATGCAGAAACCCCTACCGATCCAGCTGAGTCATCAAAATGTAAAGAGGCCTATCCAAATCCTCCTCCTAGTCCATTGGATACAATCCCAGTTACGAATCCTACAGATGCAGATGATGTCCCTACTACTGAAGGGGTTGAAGAGAGAAATGACACGGCAGATAACCTACAACCTTCATCCCTTGTGGTAAAAGCGACCATTTCTTTGGAAATATTTATTGCACCTCCAGCTCCAATCCTGTAAGGTCAAACTGAAATTACAAGCCTTGAGGTGGTGTTGCACAGTTCGGAATCTAAGCCTGCACCAATTGAACAACATCGGCATATATAGAATAGTCAAAAGCATTCAGGTGTAAAAACCCGAGCACAAACCAAAAAACAAAATCAAATTACCAAGCCCTCCTTATCTATTTAATGATGACCAAGGGGTTAATATGGAATATTCAAGGGAATCGGTGATCCTAATTCAGTGTTAAAGTTACATATATTGAAAATTGATAACAATTTAAAGTTTGTTGCTATCTTGGAGCCTATGATTGCAAGGAATCGTTTATCGTTGGTTTGTTCACGATTAGGTTTTGACAACTATTTTGGCAACAACAACAATAATATTTGGGCAATGTAGACAAATGATGTGAATTTTTAAATAATACAAGTTGAGGAACAAAAATTCACTTGCAATACTCTCCTTTTTAATTCGACTGTGTCTTTGTCATTTGTTTATGCAAAGTGTTGCTATCCTGAACGAAAGGAACTTTGGAATTCTATGTCTATTAAAGGAGGCCAAGCTCAATCAATCCCTCCAGGGACCAATCATGACGATGAAGGCATTAAGGATGAAGAAGGCATTGATGACATTTGTTCAAAACAAGGAACAACAACTTGATTTTGAAGTCATCTTCAAGGAGATTCAACTTGATGAAGAGTTACCAAAGAAGGATTTCAATTTATGGATGATTCAAGGCTTTGAAGATGAAGTCGAGAAGTGTTTCAAAGAAGAACAAGCCCATGGGGGCCATGGAAATGATGTTGGGAGGCTTGGAAATGAATTTTGGGGAGGCTAGGAGAGAGCACGATAGAGCACCGAATGACCTGAACAGAGGCTATCTACCCCTCTACAGTGGTGCATCCAGTGCCGGATGGGAGGATTTGATGGTCACTGGAAATTTGTAGTAGCAATCTGGAATCCCATCCGATACTACAACTCTCCAAGCCAGCACCGGATCAGGCCATTTTCTGCACACCCTATGCAATGTTTTCCCGAATATTATCAACCTTCCTTCATTCTTTTCGATCCTTAAACACTTGTAAGACTCATTTACGGTTTCTTACTTGCTATACTATATATAGTCCCTTATATGTAATAGGAAGACAACTTTGACAAACATCTTTTTATTGAAATCAAGAATCCTTCTTGGATTAAAACTTGTTCTTGTGAGTGCTCTTCCTTTAACTCTCTTAGGGTTCTTGGTTTAACTACACTAAGGCTTTTCATCACTTTGGTTAGGGTGTTGATTTGTCTACCAACATCAAGACAATGGTTGGTGATCAAAAAATATCATAGGTCATTGTACTGACTTGAACCTCTAGGTGAGTCTTTGTAAAATTCTTCTAGTTGGTGTGTTTTTTAATGAACTTATGTCAATCGAAATCACATCATCCATTCTTTCAGATAATATTTCTAACCCCTGGCTAATTGGGGGAGATTTCAAAGTGGTTAGATTGGAGGAGGATTGTCTGGGGTTACACCACAATTGTTGCCCAGGGAGGAATTCGATTTTGCAATTGAAGTTGCTAGACTTGTTGATTTTCCCTTCTCTAGTTCCAACTACACATGGTATCGTTCTTTTTACCTTTCTAATTGGGAACAGTGGATAGAGTTTTATGGAATTTTAATTAGCTAAGCAATCTCCATAAGACTTATGTCGATCTGTGTCTGATAACAACCCCCTTTAAATTTCTGTCTCTAATGCTGTAGTCTCGAAGCCTAAATTTTTTATGTTTCAAGATATGTGGCTGCACAAGAATGATTTTCTATATGTTGTAAGAGTGCCTTGGTCACTTAGTGTTAAGGGGAATGGTATACAAATTCTGGCTCGTAATTTGAAAAGATTAACCACTGCTCTTTGTCATTGAAATAAAACTAAGTTTTGCAATATTTTTTCACATGATACATGGAGTAACTGGATTTGTCCACAAACCTCTTCCAATCTATTATCTTGGCTACCTAATTTTTCCTGGGAACAAAGATTCAATATTTTGAACCCTTGGTGCAGAAAGTCATTAACGGTATTGCCGGTTGGCAGACCAAATTTCGGTAATTACATATGTGTTGGCCAGTGCCAATCCCTCTTCTCTGACTATAAATCTTCTGGAGAGGCACCTAAGTAATTTTTTATGGGAGCAAGGCGATAAGGGTTACAAGAAGCATTGGTGTAGTTGGGAGAGGCTTTGCGAGCCAATTTCTAATGGTGCTTGGGATACAATTTTCTCATTTAAGGTCTACTGGGGATTCAGACGTCAAATTATTTATGGGCATCTTATTTGCGGTTTAAATACAACTATAAGGTCTATATGGACTTGCACAATGCAGGGTCCATGGTTTGAAATCAACTGTCTAATGTTGCATATGATGTCAATCCGCATATAGAACTACCGGTGGGTGACGGTAGTTCTTCTTTTTGGTTTGAAGATTAGATGCAGGATGGTAAATTATGTGATAAGGTTGATATGGTTTTCCAACATTCTCTCAGGATTCGAGATGTCAAGGACGATTTGGGATGTAATTGGAGTATCTTGTGTCAGATAACCGCTCCCTCAATCTGGGGTTATTTTGACGAAGATCCATTTCATCTTTTCGCAAAGCAAGATAAACATGTCTAGAAGCCTTCGGCTTCTGGACAATTTACCTTTGCTTCTGCCATGGCTGTGGAAGGATTTTATTCCTCTTGCTTGGTCGCTTTTTCTGGGGCGTCTAGTGTGGCGATGTCTCCCTGTGGATGAAGGACTGCGGCAAACTGGTTTCTCTTTGGCTTCAAGATTCCATTGTTGTAGACATATTGAAAGTTATGATCATTCTTTTGCCCTTGGTAACATTGCAGGAAGCCTATGGAGAAGGTTTGCTTCAGATTTCAGAGAAGACATCAGTAATGTTTATGCATTGTCCGGATGCTTCAGAGATGGTAGACTTATGAGCAATTTATCTTTGAAGCAAGCAGCTTAGTTCCAATCTTAGTATGTAGAGAGGTATGGAAAGGCAGGAACAAATTTTCGTTGAGGGTTTGGTGTCTTCTCCCAACCAAATTTATTGGGCTGCAAAGACACAAGTGAGAGATGTTGCTTCGACACATAAACTATTTAGACTGAGGAAATTGCTTGATGAGGAGGTAATCATTCCTACAATTAGGCAATCGTTTACTTTGGTTAGATGGAAGGATGCTAATTGGATGTAAGAATGTGTTTTGAATGTTGACGGTGCTTCACTAGGCAATCCTGGAGAGGCCACAATCGGAGACATTTTGAGGAAGGCAAATGGTGATTTTATCTGTGGGTTTGCTCAAATAATTGGCATTGCAACAAACATTAGAGCTGAACTAGAGGCAGTATGTATGGAAATTTCAGTATGCTTGGATCAAGAGATGACAAATGTTGTTGTGCAGTGTGATTCGAAGAGTCCGTTGACATGATCGGTAAGGGCTTTCAGGACGATGTGGCTTCATTCTCTCCTTGGACAAATTAAACATCTTCTGCAACAAGGTGATTTGACAGTCTCTCACAAGTGTTGGTAATCAAGTGGAGGATTTTCTTGCAAATTTTGCACTTGATACCAATGGACTTCGTATTTTTGAGACTTATCATTCTTAACATATCAACTAAAAGGCATTTGTTACCTAAATAGGATTGGTTTCCCTTTTCAATGTATTTCGTCATTGGGGTAAGGTTAGTATGTCCCCCTCACATTCAATTTCCCTTTTCTATCTAAAACATGCGTAGGGGTCTACCAAATCCCCAACCATCAAAGGTGGTGTTCTCCAAAAAATAAAAAAAAAACTTATTTACTAGTGTACTAAAGCTTGTAGACTATGAATTTTGTAAAATCATCAACAAACTATATTATAAAATAGGTTTGAAGTCATTGTTAAGTGCATAAATTCAATTACTCTCAAAGCTTATAATTTATACATTTAACATCGCATCATGAAAACCAAACCAAAACAATTACGTTATAACAATTCAAAGCAAACAAAAAAGTATTTAGAGGTAAAATATCCACGTCCCCAAAAGATAGAAATTAAAATTACATATTTATAATCTTAATTCCCTCTTGAAGGCAAATCAAATCTACAAATCGGACACTTGTGATTTTCTTTTAGCCAATCCACTGCACACTCCTTGTGAAACACATGGGAGCAAGGCAAACGAGATGCCTTCGTTCCAACCTTGGACTTCTCCAAGCAAACAATGCAATCTGTAGTTTTCATCGACGAAGAAGAACTACTACTCAATTCGCCAATCGTCACTTCCTCCAATGCCTCAATTGTCGATTCTGGCGCCGGCCTTGCCTCTAGTTCTAACAATTCCTATATTCTTCTAGCTCGCCTAATTGAATTTGTGTACCTCATCCAGAAATCTTCATCAACCGCTTTCTTCTGGAGATACCAAGAACGCCAAGAAAGTACTTGAGGATAAGGGATGCAAACCATCTTCTTAATTTTCTAGTCGGCAAGCAAGTGAGAAAGGTCCTTGTTACAACTTTTTTATAATAGAAAATTCCAAATTTCCACTATCACAAAATCTAAATCCTCACCATCCCATGTGATATCTCCACCTTCACCAAAAGTATTTCATTTTTAAAAATATATTCTTCATTTCAAATCCTATTTGCAATTGATTGATGAGGTGAAAAATTATTTCTCCCATAACTGCATATGATATCTCTTCAACTTGCTCATTTCCAAAAATTTCTTGAAGTTCAATATCACCTTTAACTTCATTAGCAACTGAGGTGTCTTCATTTTTAGGCTCCAAGCTCTCTCATGTTGAGTAATAAGAAGTTTTATACCCATGTTCATTGCACTTAGTCGATGAAGAAGTGACTTGACTTGAGCTTTCATAAAATCTTCCATTTGATGACTTCCTTTTCTCTAAATTTCTTTTAACTTCGATGGCTATTTGTACCATTTCCTCAAGATAAACAAGAAGGTGTGGTTCTACTCATTCTTTATTGATGGATATCCAAAGGTGCTATGCAATGAGGCTATGTACAAAGACTTGTATTTCAAATACAAGTATCATATTTTAAGAATGAAGAAAGCCTTGATAGCATATGTAGAAGACAAGGAAGAACATGTTGAATGCCGTGACATCTTTGAGAGGAAATCGATGAATGATCAAGAGCCATCAAGGAGATGTTACAATATTCATTTGATTCAAGGCATTGAGAGAGATTTAAGTGAAGTTCAAGGCATTTCTCTCCACCATCTTGGAACGAATGGTGCAAATGACAAGTGAACTCTCAAACAACACGAAAAGCTTTGAAAGAAATTTAGATGAGCGCCAATATAAAACTAATAGAAAACAAGTGCAGCAAGGAGGAAGGGGACAAGAATATAAACCTAGTTCTTCTGGAGAGTATGTTCCATATCAAGGAGTTTATAGAAGACAATATAAAGGGAGTCGACCAAGAAGAAGAAATGAACTAATGGAGGATATTGATGAAGGCCATTGTGACCATGAAGTTAAAAGAAGCTGAAGGGGGACAAGAAGGGATGAAGCTCTTGTTCTTTCTACATTAAACATGGTGAACCATTGAGACATAGAAGGCATATGAGGAATGAAAGACTACCAAAAAGGGAGGATGAAAGACAAGTGTCCTATGGAAGGGGCTCATATGGAAGATTTGATGAAAGCTTACATCATGTCATCTCTTCAACAATGAAAGTGAAAAGTGTAAGCTCAAGCGAAAACCTCAAATGCAAGAGGTGAAGGTGACTCATGGAGAAAGGGGATAGACATTAGCACAACTTCCTAGGAAGAAAGACTCATACGTGCTTCAAATGCAATGAACATTGACATGGTATTTCACAATGCCGAACATGTTAGAGCTTGAGCCAAAAAAGGAAGATGCCTCAATTACCAATGGAGATAAATGTGAAATGGCTCTTCAAGAAATTGTGGGAGATAAGCAAGTCCAATAGATTTCATGTGAAGTGAAGGAAGAAAAGAAAACGAAAGTGAGGTTGAGGAAGAAAATGAGATGGAGAGAAAAGAAAAGAATGAAATTGAGAGAAAGGAGATGAGAGAAGAAAAGGAGAGATTATTTGCACAAAAGGAAAGAATGAGAGTGCTTTCGAGAGGTACAAAGATATTTTTATTCCTTCTTCTAACATTAATCATTCTTTTTCCAGTGTTTCATTGTCTAAGCTGCAGGACTTTGAAGGATTAATCAAGTTGAAGGAAGGCAAGGACAACATGGTAATGAATGCTATGTAAAAGTGGTACACTCTTATCTCTACCCTAGGTAATAGATTGTTGAATGGTGAGCATAAAAATATTTTTTCTATGATTAAGTATAATTGTGGTAATGCTTACGATGTTCATAAGCAAGATGCCATTGTTGCAATTTTTTGAGCCTAAAGATTCCTTGTTTAGAGAAAGCGTGTCTTATACTTCTTTAAGTCTTGTGACAGTTTTTATGGATTTTGAAGTTGTTAAGGGGTCATGTCTGCAAGAAAATGTTGATAGATCTGTGATTGAATGTGGTTCTAGAAATGAGATTCATGCATGTGGAAGTAAGTTGTATATCTCTAAGAGCTTTTTGAATGAAATGCTAGATCTTAAGCTAGTTAGGGAATCATTTGTGGATGAGCATGCTTGTGATTATGTGCTTAATGTCTCCAGACAAGTTATATATGGTGAATTCTATGAGCATATTAATTCTTTGATGGGGGGAAATGCTTTGTTTATGCCTATAAATTCTATATATGACTTGTTGGCTATTTTGTATCATAGAAACAACATGGAGATACAATCTTGTGAATCAAATTACCTGAACATCTTTTTGAAGTATATCTTTGGGACATACATGAATAGAATTTCGAAGTTTGTCTTAGATAGCCAAGTATTGTGGATCTTTGATGCTACACTTCTTGGTAACAATTTATATCTCTGTGGTCTAGTGTGCATCCTCATTCTCTACTCTAAATTCTTGTTCATCTTGTTTGAGATGCACTCCATTGTGATTCATATGAGAAGAAAATTCATTTTTATTAATGATGATTGCTTGTTCGAGATTGATGATGAAGCATCTCATGTTAAGTGGTTGACTTTAGTTGAAATTTTGAAGTTTCATGACTCATATAACAACATGAATGCTTGGATTCCATATTTTTCTTGAGGTTCTTAGATTCAAAGCTTATGTTGTTCATCGTAATATGCTTAGAATTCGTACCTTATGTGTTCTCGATTGTTCAAAGCATGATGAAGTCTTTGAGTTGTTGAATCTTGAGAACCATGAAATAGATTTTGTGAGATATGATAGTCCTAGATTCTTGGTTATCTAATTTAGAGAGCATATTTTAGGACTACATATGAAAAAGAAGCCTATGATTGTTTTAGCATTCTTGTTTATATCTTGTAAAAAGATTATTTATGATGAGAAGTTGATCTTTAACGAAGTTGAACTTTTTGATTATGAAATCAATGAGTTTGCTATGTGCTTAATCTCTATTTGGCATGATTGATGGAACTACATGATGTTATAGTTTGAGTTTCGTGCCAAGAATAGAGATACGTTAAGATTTTGGAAATTTTGGAAATGTCCCCTGTTTTTAGAAGAGCGTAATGATGTCCATCTTGATGATTTTATAAATTCTTGCATATGTGGAGGTTATTTTCGTATTCATTTCACATATGTTTGATGTTTTTCATGGAGGGCATATATATATTATGCTAAGGGGGAGTATATTGTATTTATTGTGCTTGAATAGGAGATTTGGAAATCAATTATGTTAAAATATGGGCTTGGGACTAACTCAACCCCAAAAGCTAGCTCAAGGGGGGAGGATTGCCCAAGGCCTTATATACTACAATAGGCCCTTACACAA